>CM040186.1:42846549-42971549 GCA_022606455.1 Callitettix versicolor | reverse complement strand
TTATATAAGTTTTAAAAATATTTATTTAAATTTATAATTCATACAAAACATTATTTTCATACAAAACCAGTTTTTCTATAATCTCGAATTGGCTATCTATTTTTTTTAAATGGAGGAAGATAGAGTGGCAGCTGGTGACCATAGCAATCCTACTGTAAGGCAGAAAAGTTGGCAAAAGATTTTGAATTACGTTATACAACCTATTTCTTTCATCAGCTTATTTCACTAGAGTTAGACAACAAAAGAGCAGATTTTACTTGAAAATCATCATACAGATTCTTCCTCTCACACTGATATTGAAGCTTATTTTTTGTACAAAGACACATGGGCTTTGAAAGTCAAAACATAATATGCCCAACCCTCAGGGATTCTCAAAGTGAGTATGACTCGAAATTGTAAAGTTTCCTTAGCTGAATCTACCTATTGTTCATCTATATGTTCTTAGGTTGATCCCTTCTTTCCCAGCCATAGTGGAACAGCATAAATATAAAGGCTACTTGACAAAGGGGAAGTATGTGAGCTATCAATCCCAAGAAATTTCCAGATTTAATATAGCACTACTTGTACAAACAAGGCTCTGCATGGGTGAACATTTTTTCATAGCTATTTATGAGATTGTGATAATTGAAATAAAACCATCAAAACACAGAAACGTCTGGGAAACTGGCCAAAAATAGCAATTTTGTGAGTGAAGATAGCTTAAAGAGGGATGATACTTCAACTGGATCTGTATCTAAGTACACAGCCCCCATGATACAAACAGTGTCTTGCAGCAGACTGTAATGTAGCTAGATGGACCTACACCATCTGCAGTGAAAGAAGTAAGATTTGTGGTTAAACATCTCATATCAGTAAGGCAGGGGCCCTTCTTAATTCAAACCAACATTTGTAGATGTGCAAACCTCATGTCAGACAGACATTTGTATATGTTTGCAGGAGAGTAAATTTGTAAACTGGTAAGAGAGGAGGCTGTAAAAAAAGAGTCTTCTCACTAAGCCTAGAAACAGGAGACAACCTAGATATTAAATCTTGGCTGTGATAAACACGACCCTTACAGACTGCAAAAACCAGGCTGAAAGGAACAACATTTCAAACTAAAGTCCTGCCAGCCTGGAACATATAGTTCATGGGAAAAGGAAAACTCAGAAAAACTGTGAGAGTAATTACGTGGCCTGTGATCTGAGGTAAAGTTGTTTACATTTATTGTAATACAATGTTCTCTTATCTCAGATCAGATTTTTACTGCTCACAAAGGAAATATTCTTACAAGAAAATATATTTTGAGGTTAATTTTTAAATGATTTTGGGCCGCCTCGGTGGTCTAGTGCAGGGGTCTCCAAACTTTCCAGCCTTAAGGCCATACTGATTACTCCAGTAAGTTCCGAGGGCCAAAACCATATTATCATTGTTGCCGGTGGTAAAAAGTGAAATAGTCCACTGATGAAAAAAAAGTCCGAAAAAGTACGCAACGTTTAAAAAAGGCTGCAAATCGGACTAAAGTCCGCAAAACGGCAACACTGCGTATTATTAATTTTCCTGTCATTATCTATAATTTCTAGATTAGTCGTAGAGTACGAGCCATGAGGTGTAACGTGACACGACATCTGGTGGACACAAGCGGAAATAGATAGTACCTTCTATCGCTAACAGATGGCGCTAATAGCACGTACAGAATAATCTCGTTGATTCGAGAAAGTTCTGGTGTCTTCCACTCACTTCTAGATGGCAGTAATTGGAATATATAAGAAGGCTAGTGGCGCAACCACAAGTCAGTTCCTATGACACTGTTGTGAAATAAAATAGTGCGTACCTCCTTAAAACGTGTTTGTGCGTGTTTAAGTTTAAGACATCTTTGTAACAGTATTTTGATTTGAATTGTTGCTTTTATGTGTGATTTAGTAGTATGGAAAAGAAGCAAAAATTGATAGTGAATGCAGAAAATTCAAAGATCAGTGGAACATTCAGTATTTCGTAATTGAGTCCAGTAACAAGGCGCTATGTTTGATTTGCAATGAAAGCATAGCCGTTCTCAAAGAATATAACATTAAACGTCATTATGAAACAAAACATTTTCAAAATTACTCAAAATATACAGGAAGTTTGCGGACAGAAAAATTCGAAGCTATGAAGCGCGGATTAAAATCGCAGCAATCTTCATTTACAAAACTCAAAACTGAACAAGAGGCTGCAACTCGTGCCAGCTTTCGTGTGGCTCTTGAAATTGCAAAACGTGGAAAACCATTCACCGATGGAGAAATTATCAAAGAATGCATAATTGCAGTAGCCGAAGAAATGTGCCCTGAAAAGGTAAATTTATTAAAAACTGTCAGTATGTCAGCAAACACTGTGGCTCGAAGGGTAGAAAACATCGCTGAAAATATATCCTCTCAACTGTTCGACAAAAATGGACATGTTGAGTGGTTTTCTTTGGCCTTGGATGAGTCAACGGATGTGTCAGATACTGCTTAGGTGTTGATTTATATTCGAGGAGTAGATAAAAGCTATGAAGTGCATGAAGAACTTCTTGATATGTATAGTATTCATGGCACAACTACTGGTACAGATATTTTTAAAGGAGTTGAAATGGCCATTAATCAAAAGAACCTTCGATGGAAAAACTTGAAATGGTACAACTGATACAACTGATGGAGGCAAAAACATGAGTGGGAAAGATAAAGGAGTGGTCGCTCTTGTGTCAAAAGCTGTAGAAAATGACGGTGGTTCAAAACTATTAGTCTTACATTGTATCATTCATCAACAGTCTTTGTGCGGAAAATGTTTGGATATGTCTGAAGTTCTGAAACCAGTTATATCAACTGTTAATTTTATCAGATCTTTTGGGCTGAATCACCGACAATTCCGACAATTTATTGAAGAGATTGGAGAAAATGACTTACCTTATCATACTGCCGTACGTTGGCTTAGTTGTGGGAAAGTTCTTCAGCGCTTTTTTGAACTTCGAGCAGTGATCGAAATTTTTTTGAATGAAAAGCATCGCCCTCTTACTGAATTACAAAACAACGCATGGCTGTGGAAGTTAGCATTATATGTTGATTTGACAAAACATGTGAACGAACTGAATTTGAGATTGCAAGGAGAAAACCAGCATCTTCCTGATTTATACACTAATATCAAATCATTCCGGAAGAAATTGATACTGTTTCAATCACAAATACGAAGTAAATGTTTTTCACATTTTAAAACATGTGAAATATTCAGCCACACCACTGAGACTGAGTTTCCTATCGATTTTGCAATCGAAACTTTGAGTGCTTTGAAAATAAATTTTGATACTCGTTTCTCAGACTTTAATGCCATTGCGAATCAAATTAAGATTTTTCAGAATCCTTTTGATACTGACATAGAAACCCTAGCCCCGGAACTTCAAATGGAAATGATTGATCTACAGTGCAGTGATATAATTAAGAACAAATATCAAAACTCATCTTTGTTGGAATTTTATAAGAGTCTTCCACTGACACAATTTGATAATTTGCATAAATTTGCTCGTGGGCTGTTTTCTGTTTTTGGTACTACTTATTTGTGTGAGAAGACCTTCTCCAAAATGAAGTACACAAAAAATGTTTACAGATCTAAATTAACTGATGAGCATCTTAAATCTCTTTTAATAATTGGTACAAGTAAAATTAGTCCACAACTACAAACTATTGTCAGTGGAAAATCTCAATTACATAAATCTCATTAGTATCTCATATGTCATTATGCTTGTTATAAGTTATGTTTTTATTTAAAATGTATAAAATGTTAGTTGGATTCATTTCAATAATTTGTTAGTTATTGTACACTGAAGTTAAATTTTCTGCATATTATAAATGTCTTTACTCATTACAATTCTGTGTTTCTTTATCCAACTTATCACAAAAACAATAACAATAAGCCTACAACAATGTTATGAGTAGTTAGCCCATGACCATATCAATGTAGATGTCATATTAATAATTATTCAACATAAAATTAGAATACTTCAGTAAACTAAATTTAATTTGCTATAAAAAATATGTTCTTTAAAAGGAGTTTTCAAATATGCTAGCTCTCCGCGGGCCGGACAAAATCTGACCGCGGGCCGGATGTGGCCCTCGGGCCGTAGTTTGGAGACCCCTGGTCTAGTGGATAGTGTACTAGACTTTCACCCCGAGGACCCGGGTTCGATTCCCGGCGAGGGCTTGGCATTTTCATACGCTATACATCATCCCATCGTCTGCATTAGCCCAAGTGTGCACAATAGTCGGACGTTAAACAAAAAAAAAAAAAAAAAAAAAAAAAAAAAAAAATTAAATGATTTTGTTATTTAAAAAAGACTCTCAAATCATTTTAATTGTGTAAATCTTACCTGGAAGTCTTACAGTTTACTTCATTATTTTCTATATATTTTCAGATTATAATCTGGTTTTCTATGATTTCATGTTTAAGTTTATAACATCAATATTCTTCCAGTTTTTTCACACATGAACTGTTTGATCGTCTTCAGTTAATCAATATGTTTGTATTATACTTATTTAAAGTTTATCAAAATGTCCATTTCCTCTCTCCTGCCTCAAAATGTTACAAAACTGTTGTAATATTAAAAATTGCCTACTTGTTAATTAACAATTAAAAAATATCTGTAGTTTCTTGTCTTGTGTTTTTCTTTGTGATTAGTTTTATGTTATACTTGTTACTGCCCAATTCATCGCTGATTTGTCCATTTCTTTGGATGGTATTTCACAATGGTCATTTTCTTCAATTTATAAATAAATATTTTTGTAATAAGTTTGTTTAATTTTAATCATCTTTATTTCATACAAATAGTAACAACCAACAACGTGAAGATAAAAGAAAGTAGGACCACATGAAAGCGAATTAATGAAAGCATTACATATGCTTATGTGATAGAAGTGAATTCCAAGAGTAATTTTTGGGAAATCTGAATCAACATAAAATTCTGTATACAAATATTTTAAAACTGTCAAATTTACAATGAAATTTAAAAAACAAACCCTGAATGTTGACAGATTAATTTTTTAGTTTAAATAGAATATGAAATTATAATTTATACAGCTTTCAACAATTAATAAAACAGTGATTAGATTACAAGATAAAGAAAAATATTTATATTTTAGTATTTAAATTTAATATATATTAATATTTTAAGATTTGAAAAGACTGCCTTCTTTGAAATAGTTCAATGGATTTTATTATGTATCAAACTCTTCCAAAATTTGTACACTCTAGTGTGTACATTATATAATTTATTAGCCCCAAAACAAATTCATTAATAAAGCAATAAGTTCAAAAACATTTAGTTTATTTCAGGCCCTAAATAATAAGAAAGAACAACTAACCTGTGGCAGGACATTTAAATGTGCTTACAGATGCCCAGACCAGTACTACTGCGAAAAAAAGTTTGTAGAAACACATTTAATTCAGTTGAGTAAGAATTCTTTAAAAAAATGGCCAGACATATTCTCCCGATAAATATATAGTTCAGCACTAGTGGGAGGGAATTCGCTAACGAAAAGTATATATTCTGTAATTTATAACTTCTTCTAATTAGCTTTCAGCTATTAAAATTTTACTTCCTATTTGACAGAAGAAAAAATTGTGTCAAAACCAATAAAATAAATTAGTAGTTGCTTAAGCCTTAACAATGTTAGATGAGGCAACTGAAATGAGCAGTTGATGAGTTTAACGATCCTACCGTACATTATCTGCTATTACTCATATTCATCTAACAAGACACAAATATACACACATCCGTGTGGGTTGCTGGTCCCATATCGGACGCCTCCCCAGGTGGCGGATAGGGGAATGCTGCTCAGATATGAGTGGTACCGGGGAAAAAAAACCAGATAGGGGAAGGTACCCCGAAATAAAACCAAATATGGAAAGCGAGAATAGGAACATGATTACGGTGCAGGGAGTCGGATCCCCAGTACCGGCGCCTGTCGGGAGTGAGAAAGCGGGCTCCGAGGCGTCGTTAACCAGCGACCGCAATAAAATAGAAGAGAATGTAAACCCTTTCCAACTATTGCTTGAAAGTGATCCTTTTAGGAGAAGTTCAATTGTCCAACGATCTCCAAAAAATAGTACAAATGCGGAAGGCGATTGTAAATTAGAAAAAGAAAATAAAGACCTCAGGAAAAGGTTGAACGAAGTTGAGATTTTGATTAAGACATTGCAGAAAGAAGTATTGGATCTTAAATCGGAAAACGAGGAACTAAAAGCTCTTCATTTATCAAAAAAGAATGAAAAGCCTAAAAATTATTTAAAGAAAAAGCTTATCAGAATGGGGATTGTGAAGTGGAGGGTGCCCAAGGATATTGCACGGACGAGGAGGAGCTAGCGAAAGAAACAGGGTGGATTAGATCTAAAAACAAATCAAGACGAGTTAAAAAAAAAGAAAGCTGAGTATTCTCCCGAAACTGAAAGAAACGATGGAACACCTCACATCACAAAGGGCAAAGAAGTTGTGGTAAAGTCGGTTAAAACACCAAAAGAAAAGCCTCCTCCACCTATTAACGTTGTTGGCATTAAAGATTTTGCTTCAATAAAAGCGCTTGTGAACAATTCTGATAAAGATAAAATAACTAAACTTGTTTCACGCAGCAACGATGTTTGGAAAATCAATACTCCTGACTCAGAGACTTACAGGGCCCTGGCGACCAGATTGAACAAAGACGGGTTACAGTGGTACACATATGAGGATAAAAAAGATAGACCCATTAAAGTTATGGCCAGAGGACTACATCCTACCTGTACAAAGGAAGATATAATTGAGGAGTTAAAAGAGAGAGCTCAATTGAAAATAATTGATGCTGTTAATATTATCAAAAAAGAAAGGAACTCAGATAAAGATGGCAGGGAAATAATCAGCAAAAGAGGTCTTCCACTGTTTATGCTAACGTTTGATAATAAAGAAGATGTGGGGAAAATTTACAATATTAGATCAATCCTGCATATGAAAGTTAAAATTGAACCACTAAGAAAAAACACAAACCAGATACCGCAATGTAAAAATTGTCAGGGTTACAATCATACAATAAGATATTGCCATAGAGAAGCTAGATGTGTGAAATGCATGGGGAAGCATTCTACTCAGCAGTGTAAAATAAATAAGGATACTCCACCAAAATGTGTGAACTGTGGAGTGCAGCACCCAGCAAACTACAGAGGTTGTGAAGTAGCAATGGAGTTACAAAGGATACGTAACAAAGCCAGTAATCCTCAGCATAGATACAGACGAGAAAAGGTGATACGTGGCGTCTTAAAACCTAGGGGGAAAATACCGGAAGAAAGTAAAACAGCAGAAAGCAATAGAACATTTTCACATGTTGTCCAGGCTAAATACTCTGGAAAAGAAAAATTATACGAAAACAATGTCTTGGAAAAAATACTACAGAGATTAGAAGCCATTGAAAAGCGGCTAGACTCAAATGACAATAAATTTGAAGAGGTTGTATGTGCCTGTCAACTCTGGTAGCTAAAAAGGCAATAACGAAGTAAATGCTTAGGTTAGGAATAATTCTAAATAGAAAGGATAAGGAAATTGCTCACCTTACTTCTTCCTCTTGTTAGATTTCCCCCTTAGCCAAGTCTTTTTGAGTCTGCAGTGTCGCACAAAGGAATCACAGAGCCGGGACTGTAAAACGGCGGTAACGATGTTTGACATTGGACTGGCCTATCAGTTGAATATAGGGAGCTGTCTAGTAGTTCTGTTTCTTCTTTTTGTCACTAGATAGCGGCAGCTCCCAGTAGTCAATTTAATTGAGCAATTAGGATAGGTAATGGAAGGTATATTTAATTTTAAGCGCGAACATACCCCCCACCTAAATAAAGAAGTTATTTAAGTTATAAGTGTTAAGTATCGAAAACACAAAACTAAAAAGGTTACCTTGAACTGAATGATGATACCCAACACATCAAAAGAAAAATGAAAATGTTTACTTGTACTTGGCAGTACAAACATAATTGTCAACCCATAAGGGGTGTCTACTTAGCAACTAACACAAAAACCTAAGTGGAGGTAAAAAACTCAAAACTAAACTTAAAGTTCTTGAAAAATGAGAACAAAAAACACTACTTTGTTGGTAAAGGGACCAACTTTGACACTGGTCTCCGAAGTGTACCAGCAGCAGTACGAATGGAAGTGACCCTTACAATTCCATCGTGTCCTGGAAAAGTTTCAGTAATTCTTCCTAACTTCCAGCGAAGTGGCGTTGAGTTGGCTTCTTTTATTAATACCAAGTCTCCACACTTTAAATTGTTAGACTGCTGAGTCCACTTTGATCTAGGAAGAAGAGTATGAAGGTACTCCTGACTCCATCTCTTCCATATATGTTGACTCATTTTTTTAACCAATCTCCAGCGATCAAGTCTATTTTGAGGAATATCTAATAAGTTTTCTTCCAGCAGACCCACTATGGGGCTCCCCACTAAGAAATGACCGGGAGTTAAAGCGTCGAATTCTTGAGGATCTATAGACAATGCACACATTGGTCTAGAATTTAACATAGCCTCCAATTTAATAAATAGAGTCTCTAGCTCTTCCCAGGTAAGAACCTGCTCTCCAATTACACTCCGCAAGTGCTGTTTGCAGGAGCGTATACCTCTCTCCCACAATCTTCCAAATGTGGGACCCGCGGGGGGACTGAAAGACCATGTCACACCCCGTGTAGAGCAGGCGTCCAAAAAACTTTCTTCTGAGGTAATCTCCTTCAAAGATTTGTAGAGTCCTGTCAGATATCTATTTGCTCCAAGAAAATTCGTTCCTTGATCCGAATAAATTTTTTGGCAGTGCCCTCTTCTGCCCATCAACCTATCCAGTGCAGCTAAAAATGAGCTGCTTGTTAAATCAGAAACAATTTCTAAGTGCACTGCTTTCGTAGCTAAACATATAAATAAAGCAAGGTAGCACTTGTGAATTTTTGCATTCCTTCTTTTACTTTCTTTTATGTAGAAAGGTCCACCTAAATCCACTCCACAGTTTAAGAAGGGACGTTCCAATTTCACTCTCACATCGGGCAAGTCACCCATAATAGGTTGAAAGGACTGTGCTTTTAATTTTACACACACTAAACATTGTTTTATTCTTGCTCTGATCACATTTCTAATTCCTAGAATCCAAAATCTACGTGTCACTAGCGATTGCAGTGCACGGGGTCCTGCATGAAGATAGCAGTTGTGAAAATAATCCACTATTAAGTTTACCAAATGATGTTTTTTAAGCAACAAAAGAGGATGTTTAGAAAGAGCAGGGAGGTCAGAGTGACGTAACCTACCCCCCACCCTCAACACACCCCGATCGTCAATAAAAGGGGTTAAGGATGATAAGTATTTTGAACAAGATTTTTTGTTCGATAATGCATTCATCTCAGAATGAAATTCCTGTTTTTGTACACCTTTAACTAAAAATTCCATAGAATTCTGCAGTTCTAAAACTGTAATGGATCCTCTTTTCCTGGAGGTCTGAGGTACTCTCAAATTATGTACAAAACGAAGTAAATAAGCTGTAGAACGTTGCAGCTTAAGAAGAGAAGAAAAACGATTAATAAAGTCGTCCAAAAAAGGATTCGTTGAACTCACAAGTGAAACATAGGAGGGCTCCTTTGTTTCTGGAACCTTCTGCAGGAGAGAAGGTGTCTTTTTTGGCCAGTCACCAGAATCTAATGATAACCAATCAGGTCCTTCAAACCACTTAACGTTATCCACGAGATCCGCTGGATACAAGCCTCTGCTTGAAAGATCTGAGGGATTGTGGGCAGTAGACACATAGCCCCACCATTCAGGGCTTGAGTTGTTCAATATCTCAACAATTCTGTTTGATACAAACGTTTTTAATAAATAAGGTGGTGTTTTCAACCAGCTAAGTACTGTTGTGGAGTCTGTGAAAGCATAAACTTCTGAAATATTAATAATGGAATTTGATAGAGAAATAAAATGTTTCAGTAAGCTTGAAAGAAGTACTGCACCATTTAATTCGAGACGAGGAATTGACAAAGTTTTTAATGGAGCCACTTTGGATTTGGCAAAACATAAAAACCTTATTTGTGTTCTTATTCTTCAAATAAATTGCTGCACTATAGCCACGCTGGCTAGCATCACAAAAACCAATCAAAATATTTTCTGTGGCCCGATCACTATTTACAAATCTTGGGACCTTAATTTTATTTAATTCCTGAAGCTGAGCAAGAAATTTTTTCCAGAGAACACACAATGCATCAGGCAATTCAGCATCCCAATCCATGCCTACAAGCCACAATTCCTGAATAAAGCACTTTGCAGTAAATACAACTGGTGATAAAAGCCCAAGCGGGTCATAAATAC
Organism: Callitettix versicolor; assembly: GCA_022606455.1. Lineage (NCBI taxonomy): Eukaryota > Metazoa > Arthropoda > Insecta > Hemiptera > Cercopidae > Callitettix > Callitettix versicolor. The sequence continues at coordinate 42,961,226 of CM040186.1, read as the reverse complement.
CAGCAATCAAACTCAAAATTCCTCTTTTTGTGAATTCTTTCCTCGCCGGAAGAACCTTGTAAAACAGACAATCAAGCCTTGGCTGCCATTGAATACCTAACATACTAATAGGTTGTTCACTTATTTCTACGAAGTCCATACTAATCTCACAATGATCAGCAGGCAATCCCTCTAGAATAGAGAGATCATTACTGGCAAACTTATGCAACTCAAGTTGTGCCATTTTCATCAGGTTTACAAGCTGATATCTTGCTAAAAGAGCAACCTCTCTATCAAAAAACCCTTGCATTATGTTATCCACATACGTACTATTCTTTACTATCTCTGAAGCAAGAGGAAATCTCTCTTTTTCATCTTCACTTAATTGAAATAGCACCCTATTAGATAAAAAGGGAGAAGATTTAACACCATAAGTCACCGTAAGAAGTTCAAACTCTCTCACCGGCTCTTGAGTAGACTCCCGCCATAGAATGTGCTGAAAAGCGCAATCTTCACTCTTGACCATTATCTGACGGAACATCTTACGTACATCCGCGGTAAGTACAAACGGATATAATCTAAATTTAAGTAACATGTCCACAATCTCCTGATGTAGTTTTGGCCCTTTAAATAATAAATCATTCAAAGATTTTCCCGTGCTCGTTTTCATAGAAGCATCAAATACGCATCTAATTTTTGTCGTGCTACTTGACTCTTTAATAACAGGGTGGTGAGGTAAAAAATACTTTCCTTCACCTTTTTTCACCTCTCTCATGTGTCCTAAAGCTTGATATTCACGTATGAAGTCAATATAATTCTTTTTAAGGTCTGGATTAAGTGCCAGGCGCCTCTCCAAAGAATGTAAACGAGAGAGAGCTTGCGAAAAAGACTGACCTAACAAAGAAGGGTCTGCATTAAAGAGCAATGGGACCACATAATGTCCATTCTCAAGGCGAAAATAATTATTTTTAAAATTCTCTTCACAGGTAACATCTTCAGGATTAACATGAAGACAATCTACAATGGGCTGTTCACACTCCCAAAACTTTATAAGTGCCTCTTCCAAAGAGGGCAATGCGACCAAACTATTGTGTTTGTTTGGCCCATGAATGTGAACCTTTCCTGTTACAATCCAACCAAACGCGGAGCTCAAAGCAGTGAGCCCACTTTTTTTATCATAAATTTTTTCGCCGTCAAACATCAACGGAAATAAATCGGCTCCAATAAGTAAGTCAATTTTTCCAGTTTTATTAAATTCTGGATCCGCTAATTTTAAATGTGAAAATTTAGAATTTTCAGCAATGTTGATATCCGCCATCGGCAAATCTGAAGTTATTCTGTTGACAACCACACTTTCCGTAATAAAGGTCTGGCTTCCAAATACTGACTTAATCTCACAGGTCACAACACCTTGAATATTGGACAACTTCTGATCACCCAAACCTGCTACTGAGCAATGATACTTTCTTCTTTTGAGACCTAATCGTCGCAAACAAGAAGTTGTGATGAACGGAGTCATTGATCCAGAATCAATAAGCGCCCTGACGGGCTGATAGATACATGAACTATCTTTTACTAGCACAACAGCTGTGCCTAACAATACCGCAGTACTGGAATGTTCCAAAGAGGTACATGCAGTTTGCTGTTCCTTCGAATTAGAACCCTCAGGTTCGTCATTATCCGTATAATTAGCGGAATCATTAACTTTTTCTGTTTTAAAAGTCTCTTTCTGTGCAATAGGAGTCTCACTTTGAAAGCACAATAAAGTGTGATGTCTCTTTTTACAGTGGCGACATACACCTTTGGCAGAACAATTAAAACTAAAATGGTTGCTTTTTAAACAATTAAAGCAGCGCTTATTTTTGAGTACCCAGTCCTTTCTTTGTAAAGCATTCAGTTTAAGAAATGTGGCGCACGAAAACAAGGTGTGCGATCCTGCACAAAATGAACAGTTAATCTTGCTTGTCTGAGTATAAGCAGCCAAATTGGCACTTTTCTTTTTTCCCACAAATCGCTTGGGAGTACTTGGATGCAAAATTCCAAGGTTTTTGGATGAGGATAAAGATCCTGTCGTATTATTATTACTTGACTTGGACTTCAATGTTTCTAAAACTCTGGTGTGTTCTCTTATGAACTCAAGTAGATTTTCAACAGTTGGTATATTTGTCGTCAAAAATTTACTCTCAAATTGTTTCCTTGTTGAAACTGGGAGTACCTTTAAAGATACAACAAAATAAAATCCACTAAATCTTCGATCTTGAGATTCCTAAGAGCGGATGTGGCTTCATAAAATGTAGATAAGAATTTATTTAAATTCTCTGAATTTTCCACATTCAATGGAGTGAAATCACAAATTAAATCTAAAAGATATGAAGCAATCAATCTTTTATCATCATATTTATCAGTCAATAACTTCCAAATAACAGCGTAATTTGCCTCTGTAACGGGCAAAGTCCTAGCAATTGACAAGGGAGTTCCATCTAAAACTGAAATTAAATACTGCAATTTAGTCACATCATCCAGCTCGGCATTACTATGAATTAATGATATGAAATTATCTGAAAAACTCTGCCATTCAGAAAGGTTAGTACCATCGAAAGTTTTCAAAGAAATTTTCGGTAAGTTTACGGAAACCTTTTTTGAAGAAGTAGGTACAGTAGGGACCTTAAACTTCGAAGAAACGTTCATTATCTCGATGTACAAGGTTTCAGCTGCTTGTAATTTTTGTTGATAAGTGTCAACACTTTCTGTCGGATGATTAGTAACCAAGATTTCTATGATATCATCAATAGTATTTTCATAACTAAGAAAAGTTTCTTCTAACTTCGCTAAACGTGTATGAAACTCTGGGATTTTAGACTTGTCAGTTCGAAGTAATTGGGAAACATCATACAACTGCTGTATGCGCAAAAATAATTTTTCTAGCCTAAATAATAAAGTTTTAATTTTCGGATTTTTATCAGACATTTTAAATTAATAAATTTTACAAAATTTAACTTACATAAATTTGTACCTCCACAACTCATCAACTTTACAATTAGCAAAGAAAAATAAATTAAATTATTTTTAAACGGAAGTTAAATGAAATAAATAAATCCAGTTGACTGATAACTGATAGCCTAAAGGTAAACAAGAGAACCCGAACACACACATAAGCAGGTAGAAACCCTTCCTAATCTGATGACCTTGAGCCTGCTCCAACCTTCTCTCAATAAGATTTTCTTTAAAGAATAATTTTTTTGCAAAAAATAAAAAATATTAATTTCTTTAAAAATTACATCCACTTCTTATTTTGCCAAGTACAAGTAAATATGATATTAAATAAAATTTCTAATATCAAAACACTAACTAATAAAATTATTAAATTAATAATTTTTGTATATAAATTCAACAAATTGAATTGTAACCCAAAAAATTGAATATTCAGCCTGAAGGGCAGAAGTCTCGTTATATCCGGCCCGGAGGACCAAACGTTCGTTATGTATGTGCCTGTCAACTCTGGTAGCTAAAAAGGCAATAATGAAGTAAATGCTTAGGTTAGGAATAATTCTAAATAGAAAGGATAAGGAAATTGCTCACCTTACTTCTTCCTCTTGTTAGATTTCCCCCTTAGCCAAGTCTTTTTGAGTCTACAGTGTCGCACAAAGGAATCACAGAGCCGGGACTGTAAAACGGCGGTAACGATGTTTGACATTGGACTGGCCTATCAGTTGAATATAGGGAGCTGTCTAGTAGTTCTGTTTCTTCTTTTTGTCACTAGATAGCGGCAGCTCCCAGTAGTCAATTTAATTGAGCAATTAGGATAGGTAATGGAAGGTATATTTAATTTTAAGCGCGAACAGAAGTTTTCCTAAATCTTAGAGACATCAGTAGTTATTTTACATAAAAATGAATAAAACCCTTAGAATTGTTACATGGAATGCAAATGGGTTGTTGCAGCATATTAAGGAGTTGGAAATGTTCTTGTACAATGAAAAAATAGATATTTGTTTAATATCCGAAAGCCACTTTACAAATGTGTCTTACACTAAGTTGCCTGGCTATTGTTGTTATAGTGCTGTCCATCCGGCAGATAAAGCTAGAGGAGGATCAGTAGTATTCATAAAGGAGCATATTAAACATTATGAAAGCTTTAAAATTGAAGAAGAAGCGTTACAAGTTGTAGCCATCAGGGTTCAAACTAATAAGTTCAAAGAATATAATGTTGGTGCAATATATTGTCCACCGAGGTATAATGTTAAACGTGAGAGGTTTACTCAGTTATTTAAAACTCTAGGAAGACATTTTATAATCGGAGGGGACTTTAATGCGAAACATATATTCTGGAGATCCAGACTAATAAATCCAAAAGGGAAGGAATTACTAGCAGCAGGAACTGCATTGGGATGCGACTTCCACTCTAGTGGTAGATCCACATACTGGCCAGCGGATATAAATAAAATACCGGATATTATAGACTTCTTTGTCACAAAAAAAAATTTCAGAAAATCTCATCTGTATTGAAAATAATGAGGACCTTTCCTCGGACCACACACCAATTATTATGACAATTAATGAGTCTATAGTAAATAAGATACCAGACCCAAAATTAACAAGTGGGGAAAACTAACTGGGAGCTGTTCAGTGGTCTAATAGAGGACAACGTCAACCTTCGCGTACCTATAAAAACTTCGACCCAGTTGGAAGAAGAGCTTGAAGCATTTATTGAAACTATACAAGGCGCTGCATGGGACAGTACTCCAGTAAGCAATAGAAAAAGAAATACAATAAAGAACTATTCAGTCGAGTTAAGACAGATGATCAAGGAAAAAAGGAAGGCACGGAAAATCTGGCAAAGAAGTAGAGCACCAGAAGACAAAAAAATACTCAATAGCTTATGCAACAAAATAAAAGTTTATATTAAAGAACTCAGGAATGAATCTATTAATACATACTTAGAAAATCTATCAGCTCAAAAGGACAGAGATTATTCCCTTTGGAAAGCAACAAAAGGAATCAAAAGACCCAGGATGCAAATTCCTCCAATAAAGAACGAACATGAAGGAACATGGGCAAGAAGTGCCAAGGAGAAGGCAGATCTCTTTGCAACTTACCTAGAAAGGACATTTCAGCCTCTTCAGAGTGCAGAAGAAAGAGTTCCCCTTGTAAATAAACATGATGAATTAGAAATACCACAAATAACACTTAATGAACTGAAAACCAAATTAAAAATAATTTAAAGATGAAGAAAGCACCGGGATATGATTTGATTACTGGACAAATAATTAAAAATATACCAGAGAAAGGACTTAGGAAGTTACTACACATAATGAATGCAAGCTTAAGGATGAAATATGTTCCTTTGCAGTGGAAGGTGGCAGAAGTCATTATGATAATAAAACCGGGTAAATCACCAAATGATACGAAATCATATAGACCAATATCATTGCTCCCTATATTTTCAAAATTATTTGAGAGGCTACTCCTAGAACGACTTAGACCCATCATAGAAGAAAGAAACCTTATCCCTGACCATCAGTTCGGATTTAGACAAAGATTTTCAACACTAGATCAAGTACATAGAATAACAAGTGTTATAGAAAATACACTGGAGAAGAAAGAAATATGTGCAAGTATCTTCCTTGATGTAGCACAGGCCTTTGACAAGGTGTGGAATAGTGGTCTGATGTGGAAACTGGGGATGTATTTTCCGAAACAATATTTCGAAATACTACAGTCTTATATGACTGATAGGCATTTTAGGGTTAAAAATGAAGGAGAATATTCAAAACTGAAAAAGATATCAGCTGGTGTCCCACAAGTTAGCGTGTTGGGACCGATATTGTATTTGCTGTACACTAGAGATCTCCCTAATGTCAAAGATGTAACAGTTGCCACATTTGCAGACGATATTGCAATACTAGCCACTGGGAAGAAAATTGAAGAAGCTGCAGGCAAACTTCAGAGGGCCTCAGATGCTATTAGCAGATGGACAAAGAAGTGGCGCATTGGACTCAATGAGGCAAAGTCAGTTAATGTTAACTTTTCAAATTTGAAGATTGATCATCAAATACCAATTACAATCAATTCATTACAAGTTCCCTATGCTAATACAGCAAAGTATTTACGTATGACACTGGATGCAAAACTGAAGTGGAAGGAACACGTTAAAAAGAAAACAGAGGAGTTAAAATTAAAATTCAGAAGTATGTATTGGCTTTTGGGAAGAAAACCCCAATTATCAATCCATAACAAGCTGCTGATATATAGGCAAGTCTTGAAACCCGTGTGGACCTACGGAATACAGCTCTGGGGCTGTACAAAGAAGACAAATGTAAAAAAGATACAAACCTTTCAAAATAAGGTGCTGCGATGTATCGTAGATGCACCATGGTACATAAATAACGACAACCTCCATAGGGATTTGAAAATAGATATGGTCGGTGAGGAAATAAAAAAGTATGCAAAGAAGCACGGACAACGCATCTCTCAACACGAACATCCGGAGATACGCGGATTGTTGGCTAAGGCTGGTGTGGTTAGATGGCTACGAAGAACAAAGCCACTGGACCTTATGGTTTTTGCTGGTCCGGATGGACATTAGTTTCTAAGGGAATATATCCAATGGGATATATCCCTTCAAAGTGTAAACATGTGTTAAATGTAAATTACTAGATGGGTATTTCTACTCAGTTGTAAATAAAATAAAATTTAAAAAAATTAAAAAATACACACACATTCCTGCATAACATACATAAGCTGATTAACTGCAAAAATAAAGTGATTTGTGCTGATCGAGTGTATACCCACTGGCTTAAGGCTTGTAATAACTGGAACCCAGTGTACTCAATGCGTTACCCTTGCATGCAGACCACTGTGTTGGCAGGCATAGTTAATCATGTTCCCATTAGTAAGGGTGTAAATAGAATGAGCAGTAGCTCACTTCACAACAAAAAGCTTGTAAAATGGAACAAAAATCATGATAAGGTAATGGTCAAGAGAAATTGAAAGGCACTTAACAGAGCAGGCATCTGCAAGTACCTCAATATGAAATAAGGAATTCACCAATTAGAAGTGGGTGGGAAATTACCCACCATGAATCGTCTCCAAATCCTAGATTTTATGTAGAGACTGTATTGGAGAAGACTAAATTTCTACAAACATACTTTATGGAAGATAATGATATACAAGTTGCGATGCAATTCCAGGGAAAAAGCACCGCATAATATGAAATTTTCAAACAGTTCTCCTCCAACACAATGCATCAATGAGATTATACAAAACTTCAATTAACAACTTACAAGAGGATCATTACGCAAATCAAATAGAGCCTGCAAAACATCACTTGGACAGCGTGCCGGAAGCTACAACGCCGTCAATGCAGTTGCAATGATCATAATAGCAAAGAATGTGAAAAGCACAATACCCCAGTAGCACACATTGTTGGCTCAATGTTGGGATTTTGTCGGCAAAGTGAGCAATTGTTAGTTATTACGCCAACGAATTATCTTCAATGGGCCAAAGAGCTGTTTGTTTGCTAGGCCAACTGTTACAGTCACGAAAACCTCTGCTGTTGGCCCAACATTAATTCTTAGTTGGCAGAAAATATAAGAAATATTTTGTTAAAATAAATATCTTGTAAATTAAATAGGATATAATTATTCCAGAAGGTTAAAAATAGTGTCTTATTTGTTAGTATAATAGTATTGTATGATGTAACATTTATAGCAAAATGCAAGCGCACGAGATGACTTACACAGAATTGCCAACAACAGAACAATTTTTTTTTAGCATAATTATTAACAGAATAATATTACATTTTTAATTACTATACTAACAATAGTGATACTATGATTAAAATTTTGTTTTAATTCTTATTTTATTTCTACTTAACTATAATCATTTACTATGGATGATTTTATGATGTAATTATTATTTAAAATATTGCCAGCACTGTGGAAAAGTGAAAGTATGTCCATTACTCGTTTAGTTCTTTGTTTTCACACATCAGTCCTGGTTTCACGGTCCTATTTTTATATAACTATAACTATATAGTATAGTTATAATCTGGTGCTGTAGTGCTTTTTTTGACTTGGCTTTTCACAGTTGTTATTTACATAAATTTTGTTTGTGTGAATGTTGTTTCTTTTTATAAAAAAACCTTGTTTCAGTAACGAAATATGCTATGTTGGTTATTCAACTAACTTTCAATAGTTGGCCTAACCCTACTAATTACCTATATATTTAAAATATTATATTTTTTTAATTTATTAGTGAACTTAATAGTAATTATAACTTCCCTACATTCGCGAACACATTTGAATACTTTTTCTTATCAAATTCTATATATATTCTTACTCGAAATAAAATGTACATTATAACATATAATTATAAAGCTAAAGTAGGCTACATATATATTACTTCGAGTAAGAATATTAATAAAAGGTATTCACATACGTTCGCGAATGTAGAGACTTTATGATTACTATTAAGTTCACTAATCAATTGAATAAAAATATAACAAATTCTTTTTATATTCTTCTTCTTTTCTGCTAAGATTATTGTCACTATGTTGAGTATAATTATCTATAAGATAGATATAGTTTTTGAAGATGGAGGTTCTCCGAAACGCGTCAACAAAAGTAGAATTGATGAAGCTAGGAAAGGCAGATCATTATACTCAACATATTAAAAATATAACACTTTAAACATGTTGGTAATTAGTAGGGTTACCATTAAAAGTTAGTTGGGTAACTGTTGGGAGTAAGTTGGCCTACAATTTTTTTGTTGGTTTTTGGTGATGTTAAATTGTTGGCCCTATTTTAGGATTTGGTTCTTTATTAATTGGTAGGCATTTGTGCCAATTTTAACCGTTGCCAAACCGTGTGTGAAAACAAAGTACCAACAATGGGCCAACAAAAAATGCTACTGGGGTATTATTCTTCAGCAATAAAAAATAATACAATTCAACATGTCATTGAAACTCATCGATCATAAGATGCCCTACAGAATTTCATAATTTATTAGGTGAGGCAAGATAGATATCACTTCAATATTATGCAATCTTGTTTTTATCAACAAGAAAAAAGTAATTGGGCGAAGCCCTTCTTCCCAGCAATTTTGACAATACAAAAAACACATCTCCTCCGAAACTACTGAACTGATTTTGATGAAATTTGATATGCATCTCCAGCATAGTTCTGCGGATGTCGTGGCGCAAACCTTATCTTAATATTAATTTTTAATCAAAAGTTACTGAAGTTTTCCGGAAACGCCACGATTGCTTGCTGCAGTGTCTATTCTCTAGGCTTTAGCTGCTCCACCTACTCTCTCTTAATGACTTTTTAACTGCAATATTAGTACAGCTGGGTGCTTAGCTGGATTTCAGCCGGTAAATAAAGCATGTAATTTACTGCAGTATATTTGTTCGGAATGGACTTACATTGTTTACATATCAGTCGCTACTTGGATTGTTTACATATCAGCCGGTACTTGCCGTAATACCCACTGACTTTACGATCAAGTTCTATAATGTAACGTTCAAAAATTTTCCAATTTTCAGTTGAGTACATGAAGTTACAAAGTGAAGAGCCCGATTAATTTCGAATTTTTATTGTTTAGTGTATTCAGTGAAATTACAAAGTGAGGAGTCCGATTATAATTGAGTACTGTATTATAATATATAATACTCAATATAATATATAATACATAATATAATACATAATATATAATACTCAATTATAATATAATTGAGTGCGCAGAATAAACAGTGGCGAAGTAGTTGAAAATGTTCCTGAAGTTGTTGCAAATGTTTCTGTTGTGGCTTCCGATAGTTCCTCGGATAATAACGTAGATATTAATCTTCAAGTTACGCTGGAAGAGGAATTGGAAAAACTAAAATTTTATGAGTGTCAGAATTGTTCTCGGGTTGTTATGCAAACAAATTCTACTAAGATATGTAAACAATGTAAGTCCATTCCGAACAAATTTACTGCAGTAAATTACATGGATCCAGGTACCATTAAAAATGAACTCAAAGATCTTACATATGTAGAACGGCTTTTAATTGCAAAAGTGCATCCTGTTATGCGTGTATATAGAGTAAAATCACGAGGTCATCCGGGTCAATACGCGTACAAAGGTAACATCATTAATATCGGACAAGATGTTAATGAAATCGTGCGAAAACTGCCGCGTACTCCTGCTTCGTTAAGTTTGATAGTTACCAGGCGCGAAGGATTCAGCTGTCATCGTGATTTTCATGTCAGACGATCCAAAATCATAAATGCTCTAATTTTTTTTAAAACACAATAATCCTTTCTATGCCGACATCGATATTGATAATGAGCTTTTATTACAGCTGCCATTAGATGCCAGTTATATATAATCAAATTCCTGCAGTTGAACTTGAAAATACAAACGACACTGAAGATGATCAATTGCAAAGAGTTTAGGAAAGCCACAACATCAGATTGCAAGAAGCTCAGCGTATTCAAAATGCTGTCAATAACGTCATTCCATGGCCTAAAGAAACTAATGTTGTCAATGAATTCACCTGTGAAGGTTATATAAGTATGGCATTTCCAACGCTATTTCCCTATGGATCGGCTGAATTGAACGATAACAGGCGTAATAAAAAACTTACAGTTAAAGAATATTTTCAATATTTAATAGAATATAAAGATCAGCGTTTTGCGAAAGACCCAAGTTTCCGATTTTTTGCTTTAAATACAGTTCAGCGACATGATGCTATTCAAAAAGGAACTATTTTGGCAAAAAAATCGCATTTTAATGGAACCATAGCAGACCTTAAAACTAAAATAGTAGAAAATCCTCAAATAATAACCAGTTTGAGTTTTTGGTGTGGGCAAATTTCTGGCACAAATTCATACTGGTATCAGCGTAAATCAGAACTTGAAGTTATGCTCAAGCAGTGTAAAATGCCTACTGTATTTCTAACTTTAAGTGCTGCTGATTTGTAGTGGCCAGATTTGTCTCGGCTCTTGAATTGGAATTGTGAAGAAGAAGAATTATTAAGTGAATATCAAATAGCAGAAAAACGTCAACAACTTATAAACGATAATCCAGTGATCGTTGAAAACTATTTTACGTACCATGCAACTTTTTTTATCAAAAACATTTTATGTTCAAAATTTGAAATTTCTGACTACTGGTTTCGTTTCGAATTTCAGCACAGAGGTTCATGCCATTTACATGGCCTTCTGTGGATATCTGGAGCACCAAACCCTGTAAGTTTTGACTCGGCCTCTGAACAAGAAGTTTTAAATGCTAAAATTTTCTATGATAATTTAGTAAGTGCAATAAATCCTCTGCCAACAATTCCGCCAGCACCTGTCCACCCTTCAAGAATTCGATCCACGGATGCAGCACTTCATGACGACCGATCTCTATCTGAACTGTTGAACAGAGTTCAACGATATACCAGGTGCACAAGAGGTTACTGCCTTAAACTAGTTGGAACAGAATATGTTTGCAGGTTTAATTATCCCAAAGCCATTCAAGAAGAATCATCTCCACAAAAAAATGATTAAGATCATTGGATGTATACACTGGCTAGAAATGATGAATTGTTAAACAATTATAATCCGTTCATTTCACAAACATGGAGAGCTAACACTGATGTAAGTGTTATTACTTCAGAATATATGTTAGTGAAGTATTTAGCCAAATATGCATCCAAAGCAGAACCTGCATCAAAAAGTTTATCAGAAATGTTCCGTGAAATCGTTGATTCTCGATGTTGATGTTGAACATGAACATCAAAGAATGATGGTGATGTTGATCAATCTAATCGTGCGTACAGGAGCCGCCTCGGTGGTCTAGTGGATAGCGTACTAGGCTTTCACCCCGAGGACCCGGGTTCGATTCCCGGCGAGGGCTTGGCATTTTCATACGCTATAAATCATCCCCACCGTCTGCATTAGCCCAAGTGTGCACAATAGTCAGACGTTAAACTCCAAAAAAAAAAAAAAAAAAAAAAATCGTGCGTACACGAGTTTAATGATGAAGATAATAGGCGAAAGAGACATCGGTGCATGTGAAACCTGCCACCTACTTCTAGGAATTCCATTATTTCATTGCACACGAACATTTCAAGTGTTGGTTATCAGACAGGACAAATATGTTGCAGTGAACCAAACTGGACATAGTGATGATACTTCTTTCATTACATATTATCATACAAGACCAGAGCAGTTTAATGAGATTTCGTTATTCGAGTTTGCTAAAAATTATTCGAAGCGTGCTAATAATACAGTTAGTAAAAATAGAAAAGAAAAAGTAGTGCAGGTTTGTCCAAAGATAGATATGAGCTCCAGCAGCAGCAACAAAGAATTATTTTATAAACAACTAATGCTGCACAAATTTTGGCGTAATGAAACAGATTTGAAAAGTATTGACGAGTCTTGGCATGATGCATTCCAACGACAAAATTTAGTTGAGCCTCCACTAATCGATATGCAAACTGGTTTTGAAGATGACGATCTTGAAAATGAAAATATCGAAATTTTTGATGACATGGATTGGATGGCCATTGCAGAAGTAGTGCCTAATGGGCTACCAGCAACTGTTACTCTTGGAAATCGTGACATTGATCTTCTGCATAATTGGGATGCATCTTACAATGATTATCCGGATATCAAACATAACCATTCTTTTATAGAAAAAAGTTGAGAACGAATGGGAGACCATTGTCAACATATTCCAAGTGAAGATATTACTTTCAATGAGGAGCAAGTTAGAATACTTTCATTTTTAGATTATCAATTATCTTCAAACGGTGATTGCATTGAAAAATTAGCAATTATCCAGGGAAAAGCTGGAACAGGTAAAAGCTGTGTTATTAATGAAATGGTTACATATGTTAACTCAAAGCATGGACTTAATTCAGCTCTTTTGATGGCACCAACAGGCGTGGTTGCTAATAACATTAATGGAAAAACTCTGCACGATGCATTGAAAATTCCTGCAAATAATAAAAATTCTCTTACTCCACTCACTGGAGATATTAAAATTTCTTTTGAAACTGAATACGAAAATATAAAATTCGTGATTATAGACGAAGCAAGTATGCTCGGATTGACGTTATTTTTTAAAGTCCATCAAAGACTGAGAGAAGCTAAGCCACAATCTTCACATTTACCATTTGGAGGACTCTGTGTATATTTAGTTGGTGATTGGTCACAACTTCCTCCGGTTTGTGACCAAAGTCTTTACACTGTTGGAAAAAATGAATCAACTATTCAAGAAAGTCTTTTATATAAGCAATTTAAAAAAGTTTTTTTTAAAACAAATTATACGACAGCAAGGAGAAGAGCAGAGATTTTTTAGAGAAACCCTAGAAAGAATTTCAAATGATAAAATCACACAAGAAGATTATAAGCTATTATCTACCCGATTCCATACTAACCACGTTGGAAATGATTTATTCAAAGATGCTGTATGCATTATGTCCAGAAATTCTGATATTGATAAATTTAATTATAATAAATTAGAAAGCTTAAAACAGCCGATTGCTTTAATAAATGCTATTCATAATTGCAATGAAGCCTCTGCAGCATCAACTGACGAAGCTCAAGGATTGTTTGCAAAATTGCATGTGTGCAAAGATGCTTAAGTGATTTTAAGACGCAATCTTTGGGTAGACAAAGGCTTGGCTAATGGCTCAGTTGGGACAATAACTGATATCGTCTATAAGCATTACAATCGTATTAGTAATTACAATGATGATATGCCTTTATGTATATTAGCAAATTTCAGAAAATACACAGGACCGACTCTTTACAATCGATCAATTCCAATTTTACCAGTAACAGCATCTTTTCAAAAATCAGGAGTTCACTGTTCCAGGAAACAATTTCCATTAATGCTTGGGTACGCGGTCAGCATTCATCGATCTCAAGGAATTACATTGGATACGGCTGTAGTCAATTTAGGAGACAAGGAATTTTCAGTTGGTTTATCTTACGTTGCACTGTCTCGTGTAAAAACTCTAGCTGGATTATTATTAAAACCAACATTTAATTTTAACAGACTCGAGAAAATTAATAAAAGCAAAGCAATGACAGGAAGACGTGCAGAATTATCACGGCTTGAACAAATAGCAATAGTAATAGCAAATAGTAATTTTAGAAAAGAAATAAATACAATAATTAATAATAAAATGTAATATTTGAAAGCAAAAATAAATACTATATATTTACTGTAAACTTTGTACTAAATTTTTCGTATTTCCACATTACCAACATAGAGGGCTTCGCCCTTTTTATGCCCCAGGCATTCCTAGTTATTTTCTTTTCATTCTATTCTTTTATCATTATTTCTCTAATTTTTCTAGAATTTTGGAGCAGACGCTATGCTCCAACTACCAGCTAGTGTAATACTAAAAACAATGGAACCCTCTAACAGGTAATTTTTTATTGGAAAATGCTAATAAAAGCAAAGTTGTTAATCAGATAAATAAATAAAGGTTATAAAATTATACTTAATATTGAAATAAATTCTAGAGTTAACTTTGTTGGCTGCTTTTTATTGTCAGTTTATTAATATTACACTGTTAAAATGAAAGTGAGTAAAGAACAGTTATATACAAAACTTATTAAAAAGGTGTTGCATTAGGTAAAAATTCATCAGCTGAATAATAATGCCAAGATAGTGTTCACTTTATCCTTGATGACATTGCTGAAAATATTCTCTAGGTCCTGTTTCAGAAAACTAAAAACCAATTTCCTATTATTTTTCAGGAATCCGTTTACATTGTCAACTGAAGTCAGAAGTAAAATAAATAAAATATTAATACCAAAAGCAATACTCAATACATTAATTTTACATTTATGAGCTTATTTTTTCAAAGTAAGTTATTATCGGTACATAATTGGGCTTATGCATTACTGAATTACAGTTAGATTTTAAAAAAATTACTATTGAATATTAAATTTATTTCAAATTTGAAACACTAACTAAAGTTATGAATCTTAATCTATGAATAAAAAATTTGAACAAAATCTGATCAGACACATTTGAAAAATTAGGTTGATTTTTATATTGTTCACACCAATTGAACAATATTGTACTTTTTGGTACTTATGTGTTTTGGTTAAACCACATATTAATAATTTAATTAAATACCAGAAAGTTTGTGTAATGATTAGAAAAAAATTATTTATTTATAAGAATTAACAGTATCGTTGTAAAAATAGGTGATAGATGTGTCTGGTCACTATGTTAAATAAAGTGGCTTCATTTGGATAATTTGTGTGTGTGTGTGTGTGTGTGTGTGTGTGTGTGTGTGTGTGTGTGTGTGTGTGTGTGTGTGTGTGTGTGTGTGTGTGTGTGTGTGTGTGTGTGTGTGTTAGTGGTGGTGGTGGTGGTGGTGTCCATTATTGTAGACAAAACTTGATTACTAATTTCCATTAAATTTAGCACATAGATGTAATTTGCTAACATCTAAGTACAATTTTTTAAATTTTCATAAGTAATATACATAAACTTGGTAGTCTTTTATAGTCATTTAAAATAAACAAATATTACATTTTTTTTTGTAGTTAAACATCCAAAATTCAACCCTTGCTTACAATAATTCTCAGAATATATGAAGCTTAAAGAGTTGCAAGGAAAATTCTGGTCATGAGAATGCAACAAAAATATTTGTTTAAATGGCATAAGTTTCAATTGACGTTTATTGAATATTTTTAAATGTAAACAATAAAAGACCCATTTGGAATTGTTCAAAATTTTGAAAATTTCTCTTTTACAAAATTATAATTATAACTAGCTGTACAGGCCTATTGTTAAAAGTCTATTTCCTTTAATTATTTTGGAATAATTAGTTGATTTTGCTTACAAGGAACTGAAAAGCTGAAGCTGATATTTTCTGGTTTAATCAACCATTTTATTGTCTTAATTCTGTAATGTTCACGTCCTCTTGATGTATACTGTTCAATACTAAGATTAATAGTAGAAAGAACATTTGCTGAAAACAACAAATAATCTCAATAAAATAAATTAGAACACTATTTGTTGACAAAAAAATGTATAAATAATAATACTTTTTGATATTAATAAGTATTAAAATCAATTAAGAAAAATATTTCTAAAAATGTAATTTAAGTCTGATACATGGATAGCTTACTACTATAATAAAATTCTTGTTTTGAATAATTACCAAAATTTCTTCTTGGAATAAAAAGACCAAAGACATTTTAAAGTTATTGTTGTTTCTAATAGGCATATGCAATTCTTGAACTTTTTTTCCAATTTAGTTCTGGTAGGTGATAAAACAGGATAAACTGTTTCCTAGGACATAATTCCTGAAGATAATGAGATGATCTTTGTCCTGATTATTGCCCGTGGAATGAATAAAACCCTCAATCATTATGCTAGTTTGAATGATTTTCTCCTATCTAGTTTACCCACTACAGACATGTTTATTGACTTTATGATTGAAGAATTATTTTTTTTTTAATAATCTTTCTATCAGTATATTATTTCTTGATGCTTCTGTTTAATTATGCATCCCACTGCAAACTTTAAAATATATTTGTTTTGATTTTTTATTATATTTTAAGGCCAAAACCCTGTTGAGGCTATTATCACCTCCTTAAATGTAAGTGTGAGTATAAAGTGTTAAAGTCATAAGTGTAGTGTTGTAAGTGCAAGTCTGTGTTAGACTCGGGTAGCGCGAGGGACGTCTAAATCCTCTCATTAGGTGCAGCTAGTCTGCACCCCCCTACGGGGATATTTAACAATATACTCCCCACCATAACCTTCCTCTGCCAAATAGATGCACATTTACAATAATGATCAACGTAAGTTTCTACTAGTCTTTCTCCAAATAACCGAATTTCGGACCCATGGAATGATATTAAATAACAGCATATACTCATATAACCTACCTCGTGCACTATTAATACACCCTAAGCATTATTTCTTTCGTATTTTATTCTTAACCTCATTTTCATCCGGTGTGAACACTATAATCACAAAGCTGACCAGTAAAATGGTACATCCATCATTCTCTTATCTCAACATATACTCCAGTGAATTTCTGTGATATAGAGCAACTTAGTATATCCAACTTTTAATGACAAATTATAATTTGCTAATAAATTTTAAATAAAATATTTAAGGATAAACTATAGTGTCTATAATAATTATTTACTGTATATAAATTAGTAGGTGTAAAACTTATGCAATAATTTCATTTGAAAATCAAAGTCAAGAATTACTACTGTATTTTATTTACTTACTCAAAGTCATATTACAGGTGCCCTTAAACAGTAAAAATAAATTTTTCAACACATATTTACTCTCTAATAAAATAGAAGGTAAATTTATTATCAGGAGCATTTCATTTGCACAATCAGAATTTTGATGGATACTGTAAAATATATAACATAAAAATATTATTGGCTGACAGCAAATAAAGTTGACAATAAAGAAATCATTTCTATTATAATGTTTAAAAAAACATAAAAATATGTAAAAAATGTTTGAAGGCAGCTTCATAAAAATGGACTCATCTTGTTTGTTATAGTTGCCCTTTTATAGTTATATTAATCGTAAAAATAAATAAAGGTGAAATAATAGTTCATTTTGTTCTTTAGGTTACAAGAACAGTTTTTTTGTATAGATGTAAATAGATAAAATTTCACTATATGAAAAACAAAACCGTTAAAAATACGAGTATGTTACAACAGGTTCGAATCTGACAATTAAATTTACAAGTCCATGATTTTTAACATATCAGCAATTAATTCCCGAACTCATATTGTTTGTCCATGTTCTATTGGTACTGAAGTCAAACATTCAACTTCTGAATACAAAGATTAATAGTGATGATAAAGTTAAAAGAATTAATTTGTTATAATCTTGTTTTCCTGTCCAATAGTAAGCTATGGCTTTATTACTATGGCACCCCACCAAGCAAAATGATTATGTAAAATAATTGCAAAACCGTTAAAAATACGAGTATGTTACAACAGGTTCGAATCTGACAATTAAATTTACGAGTCCTTGATTTTTAACATGTCAGCAATTAATTCCCAAACTCATATTGTTTGTCCATGTTCCATTGGTACTGAAGTCAAACATTCAACTTCTGAATACAAAGATTAATAGTGATGATAAAGTTAAAAGAATTAATTTGTTATAACGGCTTTATTACTATGGCACCCCACCAAGCAAAATGATTATGTAAAATAATTGCTTATGTAAAATAATTATGTAAAATAAAGGTTAAAAATCAAAGATACCGCAGTTTCTTTTGTATTTATTAGTCTTATTTAAAGAAGAAAAATATGTAAAAAATAATAAATAGAATTACTTTTATATTATTTTAGAACATTTTAATACTTCTTAAGTAGTTTATGAAAAAAAATGTTATAAATGTAACATTAATATTGATAATATTCAAATAAATATCAAAGCTTAAAAATTTGACTTTAAACTTAGTCATTCAGATTTGTTATATACTCCTTCTTAAGTAGTTTAGCAAAAAAGTTATAACTGTATTACTAGGTCATTTTATTTTACAATTATTTATACCTTATAAACTGAAATACCTTTCCTTACCTTAAATATTTGAATGTAAACTTAGTCATTCCATAGACCTTCAGATATGTTATATTACTCCGCAGACCATTCTTACCTTTCAGTTCAGTACTGGGGATAAGGAGAGGGTCAAAGTGCAAACCCAAATGCATACCTGCATAAATGACTGTAATTTATTTAAAGGATCAGAAGGTTTAACATTTTTAAATGAAATGCTATTACTTATTTAAAAGCAAAATTTATATTTTCTAAAAGCAATTAAGGGGCACTGAAGAAGTGATTTTTAAATTGTGGTAGAACTACAAAATGGGATGAAACACATTTCATTAACTGGTGTTACAGCATGTTGTAAATCATATTATAATAAGCAGTACTTGAAAAATTAATTGTTTTTCAAATTAGATTTGGTTTCCTTTTTAAAATTTGGGCACACATATATTTGTAGAACCCAAGATATTTTAACCTTTTTTGCCCAAAGATCAACTACGTGTGGGTATTGATATTCAAGTTATTGTTGTTTTCCAATGGCTTCCGCTGGCTCACGCCATCTTTGATCTTGCTTCCCAGTAGAGGCCAGGGAGGTCTCCTCTTCTCTGCTTCTCTTCATCTAATTTTCTGCAGACCAGGAGGTGGTCCTTGTTCATGATGGTGTCTGGGCATTCATACAATGTGCAGTTGTCATAGTCATATCTTAATTTTCTTCAGGTGTTCATTCAGACAGTCATGTCCACTTGTCAGCTGAAAGACCGCGACAGATGTCCTCCTCTGGAGATCCTTGACCTTCCCATACAAGTCGAATACATTTTCTTAAGGCTTGTTCTTTATGTCTTCCTTGACTTTGTTTGTAAATTCAAGATAAGATGTTCGCTTCAGTGCACTAATCCTAGCCTCCAGTGTGAACATTCTTTTTGGTTTCTACACTATAAGGGTTCCTTGTTTGGCCAGCTTGTCTGCCCGCTCATTCCCTTGTATGCCTACATGTGACGGGATCCACTGCAGAACCAATTCCTTGTTAATGTGTTTAACTATTTTGTATTTCTTCTGGATCGATTCTATCATAGAGCCTGCAGATGTGTTGTCAGCAATTGCTTGTAATGCCGATTTAGAGTCAACTAATATCACTATGTTATTATTCAACCATGGCCTCGTTATTACTTGCCTCAATGCCTCATCGATTGCAAATAACTCCGCCTCAAAAACAGTGGTGTCCGAGCTTAATGCAAAATAGTGAGAAAAATGCTCACAGAATATTCCCGCCCCTGTTTCACCTCCGATTTTAGATCCGTCAGTGTATATTCGCAACCAGTCGTCTGATGGGTATAGGTTGTTTACATTCTCCAAAGTAATTTGTGCAACTGTGACTGGGTTATCCTTGGCTTTATTTATTGTTTCCACAAGTTGAGTGTTTATGTTGTACCTGTCGTAGTCCAGAGGACTCTTCAGCTGTGTAGGCTCCTCGATCACCACACCACTTGATCTCCATTTAAGCATCAGGTGTTTGAAACTTGTTTGTGTTTTTAATGTTTGTTCTGCTGGTGGTTCTAGGATCCATGGGTTATTGTACTTCCTGTGAAGAATCTTCTCGTATGTTATCATAGCTTAGCACCTGTATTCATTATGCAATGGTTTGGTGTTGGTATAGGCATGCAGTGCTGCAATTGGTGTGGTCTACACAGCACCCGTTATCATTTGTAGGCAGTTGTTCTGGCTTGTTTCAAGTTTCTTCAGGGCATCACTGCCTGCCAAAGCAAGCATCTCACCACCATAAAGGAAATTTGGTTTTATGTATGACTTGTAGGTTTGGCATAGTACATCAGGCGTTCCTCCCCATTTTATTCCTGCTAGTCTTTTTAGTATATTGTTTTTGGAGGAGATCTTTGATGCGATGTAATTTGCGTGGTCTTTTAGATTGAGCTTTTTGTCGAGGATGACTCCCAGGTATTTAGTACTACAGTGCTGTTGGACTACTGTGTTTTCTACTTGTAGAGGTATGTTTTGTGTTTTTGTTTTCAGTGAGAAGAGCTGGTAACTTGTTTTCTGAACATTAATTTTCATGTTGTTATTCCTACTCCATCTGGTCAGCGCCTCCATAGCTTCATTCATCCCAATCATGAAGTGAGTCAAAGACTTTCCTATCTTTGTTGCTGTTTGCCAGCCATATCAGTACATCATCAGCATACATCGCACAGTTGAGTTGATTGGAGGATAACGCTTTGGGAAGATCGTTTATGTATATGTTAAATAACAATGAGCTAAGAACTGCGCCCTGCGGGAGGCCCACCTGTGTTTGTTTATACTTGGATGTTGCCGTTTTCCATTTGGTGCATATCCACCTTTGACTTAGGAAGTGTTTCAGCCAATAGAACATATTGCCAGTTATATGTAAGTCTTTGATCTTTTTTAAAAGTTGAGATCTCCATACCGTATCGAAGGCACCCTTGAAATCAACAAAGACGGCCAGAACCGACTCTCCTCTGTTGAATGAATCCTTCACACTCTGTATGAACTTCAGCACTTGGTTCATAGGTGTATAGTGAGGCCTGAATCCGGCTTGGTTATTGCAGATTAATTTGTTGTTTTCCAAATAGTACTGTAGCCTCGCAGCAACCATTCTTTCCATTGTTTTTGCAATTATTGAAGTAAGGGAGATTGGCCTGTAGTTGTGCATTCCATCACCTGATGTTTTTGGTTTTTTAATGGGGATGATGATTGCTTTCTTCCACATAGCTGGCATTTCAGATTTTCCAGACCACACCTCATTAATGTCCTCATTACATCCAGACCACACTTGGATGTACTTTTTATTGGGGCAGTTGGTTTGTCCTCCCACTTGTCCGTTAGGGTGTTTATGTATCTATGGACTCTATTGCTGTTTGTTCTATAATTCAACTGTCCAATGAATTTGGAGAAGTTGTTTCTTTTTGCCACTTGTATGTCTCTGGTATATAGTGCATTTACTCTTCGCCACTCTTGCACATCGCTTTTGTCATTGTATTTGTCTGCTCTGTCTCTTAGTACATCTCTCTCATTTCTCAATGCTTCCAATTCCTTGTTCCAAAAAGGTTTGTATTTCTTGACTCTCCCTCTGGGTATGTGTTGCTTTGCTGCCTCCAATATGATGTTACAGAGGTGTTGCAGCTTCACTCCAGCACTGGCTTTCAGGTTGATTCCATTCACCTTCTCTTCCACAGCATCCCAGAAATACTTCCAGTTGGCCTTCTTGAAGTTCCCCAAGTTACGCTGGATTTTCTTGTGTCTACTATGGGTTCTCATTGTTGTCTTGGTAACAACTGCTCTATGCCTACTTCCTTCGTCTTCTGCAACATGTTTAGTTGTGTTGTTATAGATGTCACTTGAAACCATCGCTAGATCAGGGTTGGTTGACGTTCCTGAGTAATGGATGTATGTCTTCTTATCGTCTGGGTGATACAGAAGCTGGATGGTATGGGAGTCGATAAAGTTTTCTATTGCTCTTCCTGCTGTGTTTCTATCTGGGTAACCCCAGCGTGTTGAATGTCCATTAAAGTCGCCTGTTATCATTGTTCTGTTTTTCACTTTTATTACGTCCATGTTCAGGCCAGAGTTGTTAGGTGGGCTGTAGATTCCGTAAACAGAATATCCGATGTTACTCTTCCATACTTCCACTCGGGCTATCTCTGACTTGTCATTTCTTTAATGACCTTAAAATTATGGGTGAGACTGTTCTTTACTCCCACTAAAATGCCACTTGCGATTTGTCTAGTTTTGTGCAAACAACTGATTTTATAATCTCTAAACTTATAGTAGATTTGGTTTTTCTCTGATATATTAGCTTCGGTAATGAAGAAGACATCAATGTCATACTTGTCTAGTTGTTTCATTATGCCTTGCCTTTTTGTCTGGGTCAATCCACCTGCGTTCCAGTGGTATGTATTTATGCCTGTGTCGTGATTGTAGTGTACAGAATTAGCAGTCTGGTTTGAGACTTTGTCTGCCCTAATAAGGGCAGTTGATTCCTTCCTCCTTCTTCTCTTCTGCTTCATTTGATTACTTTGGGAAACATTTGCCATCATTGTTGATCATTTAGCACTACCCAGGGGACACGTACAGCTTAAAGTGTGTTGCGGACGCGATCAACTTTGTCCCCCTTGATATTCAAGTATAGACTAATATAATGAACTAATTCACTTTAATAGAGAAAGGATGATTGAACACCACTTAGCATTGCTGACCTAATCAGGAAAATACAATAGCCACTAAAGGCTTTCTGAACTGAGCAGAAGATCTGAATAACATTCAACCAATCTTAGATTAAGCTACAATCTCTGTATATCAAATTTCATCTTTTTAACTCTTATTGTCACTCAGATATTTCTGTATTAAAATCTTCAAAAAACATGGCAGACAAAAAGCCATTATGGGATTTTTACAATTTTTTATGGGACAAGAATAGTTTATTACCTTACAATAACTAATATCAAAAGTATTATCCAGTATTGAAATAGAGAAAAGTATTATCAAGACTATTAAACAAATACAGATGTTAATAATTTTTATTAAAGTTAATTTGTAGATTTCAATTGCATACCATTAAAAATTGCTGAACTATCCTTTCTAAAACAATCGCGTATGAATTCTAAAAGTTTCTTGTTACTTTTGGGACATATCTTGAGAGGAAATTCTAAATCTGAAACACAAAATATACACTTATTAACAGTCATAATTATATAAGCTATTGGGAACCACTACATGAGGGTAACATATTATTAACATAAATACTAAAATCATGTCTATAAGGACAAGTAATAATTGTTATGTAAAGTTACTTCATTATTCTTTCTAAAACCATTCAAGATTAAAATTTAAATTATCAGCCATCACTTGTTTAAACAAGAAAATGCAGCTAGGCTGGTTTTAAGGACTGCAAGCAGTAGATCTGCTTGGTATCTACGGTATCAAAGCATAATTTATAAAATAAATTGTTTGTTTAATTTATACTGTCTTTATTTAATACAGTTCTATAATAATAACCAACAGTATGAAGATAATAGAAAATAGTACCACATGATAGTGAAGTAAGCATTCCATATGCTGATGTGATGGAAATGAATTTCAAGAATAATTTTCTTGGAAATCTGAATCAGCAAGTATATACAGAGATATAAAATAAAAGCATACACTTTTATTTTATAACTCTGTATATCAATACTTTAAAACTTTCAAATTACATTGAAAAAGAAACAAACACTGATTTTTGACAGATTAATTTTGTAGTTTCAATAGAATATGAAATTAAAAATACTAATCTATACAGATTTTAACACAAATTGCAAAAGTGATTAAAGTTTCAAAAAATTGTAAGATAAAAGGAATATTAGTAATAAATATTTAATATTTAATATAGGCTACATTAACATTTTGAGATTTGAAAAAACTGACTTTTTGAAATAGTTGAATTAAGCAACATAATAGTTCTATCATTTATTAGAATCTATTTTTTGTTCAGACTAATCAAATTGAACCTAAATATTGAATATGAAAAATTAAATACCAAAAAAATTTAATACAATCTAGTATGAATTAATTATATAATTCATTAGCTCCAAAGTAAATAATTTTAAAAATAAATAGCTTATTTCAGGCCCTAATTAATAAGAAAGAACAGTTAACCTGAGTCAGCAGAGTGGACTGTATGTACAGATGCCCAGACCAATATGACTGTGAAAGTAAGTTTGTGAGAGTACATCTAACAGCTCTTGTGTAAGAAACCTAAAAAAAATGTTGCCAGACATGTTATCTGGTAAATATACAATTCAGTACTGGTGGGAGAGAATTATGTAACATTAAAATACATATTTTATAATTTATAACTTCTTATAATTACCTTTCAGCTGTTAAAAATTTTAACTTCCTACTTGACATGAAAACAAAAAATTATCTCAAGACCAGTAAAATAAATAAGTGGTTGCTTAAGCCTTAACAATGTCAATGGAAGCAGTTGAAATGAGCAGTTGATGTGTTTAGTGACTTCACCATTTCTCTAGCTCATATTACTCTTATTCATCTACACAAGAAAGAAATATACACACATTCCCATACATCTTACATAAACTGGCTAACTACAAATTATAAAATTATCCCTGCTGATCCAGTGTATGACACTAGCTTAATGAGTGTATTAAATGGAATACCTGGCAACCTCCAGTGTATCTTAACCTTACCCTGGCATGCAGGACATTGTGTTGGCAGGCATAGCTAATCATGGTCCAATGAGTATGAATGAAAATAGAATAAGTGGGACAACAAAAGCTAGCCAAATGGAATACAAATCATGCTAATGGTCAAGATAAATTGAAAGGCAATTAACAGGGCAAACAAAATTAAAAGTAATATTTTAAAAAATAATTGACAAAATAAAATTTTGCACTTATTATTTTTGTCACTGCTTCATTTAATGTTTATTGATAAAGAAATTACTATGTTATAATTATATTTTTTTTTAATATGTAGTTTTCCTTTAAACTTTAAAAACTATGTTATAAATCAAAAGTTTTAATTACTACTTTTATTTATAAAATGAATACAATTGTATGAAAAGACATTAATTATAAATAAACATTCCCTTCCAGTTGTATCATCATCATTATAATTTATTACTAAAGCATAAAAGTAACAATTAAATGTCAACCTAATACAAAACAATTAAAATGAAGTATAAATTTAAACTTAAAATATAGACTAACACTAAGTCATTAACAATAACAATAACTTTTTAATGGTATATTTTAAATTGAATCACTTTAAAGTCCAAAAAACCATATGTATATAATTAATAATTATTAAAAAAACTGCAAATTCAAGTATAACATATCTACCCCAGGAGGGTACCACGAATCGTGGAGAATCCCTCCCTGAACCCGGCCCGTCTGAGCCGAGTTCAGGCTGCCCCTCGGATTCTGGGGGGGGCACATTTCGCTCTAAAAATTTAATTCTGAAAACGAATAACTCGAAACCTAATCTCACGCAGCAGGTCTTCCATAAAGGACTCTTCACAAATAGACCTAGATCTAACTCCTACAGTGGTATTCCGTCGCAAATATCTATAACTAACGCGCAATCCCTAGAAACTCTCGATAAGGAATATGATCATAAAAACGACGAAAACGACACACAAAACTGGCAAGAAGTAAACAGTCGTAAGAGACTGAGAAGTAGTCCTAATATGACGACACGATCCCAGAAACAAACCAAACTAAGTTATTGGCTGGCAGCACCGGTACCAACATCAAATATGTTTGCGGATCTGGAAACTACTGAAGAAGAGCCAAAACTACCGACCAAGTAACGCGTCAAGTAGTAAAACCTCCACCTTTCTTTGTTGATAAGGTCAGTAATATCCAGCCCCTATCAAAAATGCTGGAAGAAGTGGCACCCGACGACTACGAAATCAAAATTTTACAAGGGAAAAAGTCAAAATTCAGGCTAAGACCTCCGAGTCGTATTCGACTATATATAAAGAACTCAAAATTAGAAACACTGAATTCTACACATACCAACCTAAAAGGGAGAAAAACTTTAGAGTAGTACTAAAACGCATGCATCCCTCAACCGACACTGAAGAAATAAAACAAGCCTTAGAGGAGCTACACCATAAACCAAACAATATTTGGAATGTTAAAAACAGCAGAACAAAAACCTCTTCCTATGTTTTTCATAGACTTGCAGCCAAGTCCGAACAATAAGGACATTTATAGCATCAGGTCACTCCTTAACTGCCAAATAGAAATTGAACCTCCAAGACCAAAACGTTCAATTCCTCAATGTTCCAACTGCCAACAATATGGTCATACGCAGAAATACTGCCACAGACAACCCAGTTGTGTGAAATGTGCTGGACCCCACCATACGGCAAACTGCCCGAGAAAAGAACGTTCAGACAGGGTAAAATGTATTCTCTGTGAAGGTAACCATCCTGCAAATTATAAGGGCTGCACTGTCTATAAAGAGCTGCAAAAAATAAAATATCCGAGATCGATAACCAATAACCGAAAGCCTAAAAACCTAGAAAATGTAACCAAAATAAGCCAAAGCAACGTTGAAAATAATTCAGGCAAGTCATATGTGGCAGCTGCAAAGAATGGTCAAAACCTAGAAACAATTAAAGGTAACACTACTGAACAACACATGGTGGAAATTTTGCGTACCTTCAACAGTTCGATACAAGCTCTCATGAACCAAATGCTAACAATGACTCAGATGTTAGCTGAACTCATGTCAAAGTTGTCCAATTCGCATCCATAAAACTATGCGTGTGGAATGCCAATGGCCTGTCAAACCACTCTAATGAGTTAAAGATTTTCTTACAAATAAACAAAGTAGACATTATGCTGATTTCTGAAACTCACTTTACGACTAAGAGCTTCTTCAAAATGCCCAACTACACATTATACCATACGATGCATCCTGATGGTAGAGCACACGGTGGATCAGCCATTCTTATTAGATCTAACATAAAACATCATCAGGCACAACCATACCAAAAGGACTGCATCCAAGCCACGAGTGTTGTTGTGTATGACTGGATAAGCAGGATTACAATATCGTCACTTTACTGTCCACCAAGACACACTGTAAAGAAGGCACAGTTCGATGACTACTTCAAATATCTTGGCAATCGTTTCATTGCGGGAGGTGATTATAATGCCAAACATACATTTTGGGGCTCCAGGCTTACTCTTCCTAGAGGCCGTGAACTTTTAAGAGCGTACAGGCAGGAGCGATGAACGTAATTTCAACAGGACAACCTACATACTGGCCGTCTGACCCAGCAAAGATACCAGACATTATTGACTTTTGCATCACCAAAGGTGTACCAGGGGACAGCATATCTTGCTGTGGTTGCTGGGAGCTATCATCGGATCACTCTCCTATTCTGGTGGAAATTGGGGTGAAAGTTAGAGAGACAACTAAAAGTGTACACTGCACAGTAATAAAACCAAATGGGACATGTTTCGTATTCTGGTAGACGAGGCTTTTAGCGCAGAAATCGCACTTGAAACGGAAAATGACATTATGAATGCTGTTGAATTTTTCACCACAAGTATCCAGAGTGCGGCTTGGGATTCAACTCCAATAGTCCAACAACATAGACCGGCTGGGCAAAGTATTCCTCCAAGTATCCTGAATGAGATTGGTGCAAAAGAGATCTTCGTAAACTGTGGCAGCAAAACAGGTGCCCTGATACAAAAAAATTATTGAACCATAAAATAAAAAAACTTAAGCAAATCCTTGATCAAGATCGAAACGCTAGTTTTCAGACATATCTCAAGGATCTTGATGCCACTTCAGCTACTGACTACTCCTTATGGAAAGCAACAAGAAACATCAAACGACCTACAACAATTTCCCCGCCATTGAGAAAAGCGGACAATTGTTGGGCACGTAGTGACCAAGAGAAAGCTTACACGTTTGCTGAGCATCTATCAAATGTTTTCCAGCCTCATCCCTATGAAGGCCCAGCAGACCACGAGAGGAAAGTAACCGAATACCTGAAAGAAATAGAAACGGAGGACATTACGTCAATGAAATTCACAACGAAAGAGGTCAGAAGAGTAATACAAAAGGCAAAATCAAAGAAATCTCCAGGATATGACCTCATTACAAATAAAATTTTGCAAGAGCTACCTGACTCTGGAATAACAATGATTACAGCTATTTATAACGCTATAGTTAGACTCCAATTTATTCCACCACAGTGGAAAACTGCACAAATAATTATGTTATTAAAACCAGATAAAAAGCCTGAAGATCCAAAATCATATCGACCAATAAGCCTGTTACCTATACCATCAAAGATACTCGAAACATTAATACTACAACGTATTATGCCATTAGTGGAACAGCATGGACTGATACCCGACCACCAATTTGGATTTCGTCAAAAACACGCGACTGTTGACCAAGTGCACAGGTTAATAGGCGAAATAGACAAGTCTTTTGAATCTAAAAGGTATTGCGCGAGTGTCTTTCTTGATATATCGCAGGCCTTCGACAGAGTATGGCATGAAGGATTATTATTTAAAATAAAATCGTTCTTCCCCAGCAACACTTATAAGATCCTCAAATCCTTCTTAGAGAATAGATATTTCTTGGTGAATCACGGAGAGGCTTTCTCGGGTCTTTGCAATATTAATGCGGGAGTTCCCCAAGGTAGCGTCCTGGGACCGCTACTCTATCTGATTTACACGTCTGACCTACCAACGTCAGACTGTGTAACAACTGGAACCTTTGCCGACGACACCGCAATTTTGTCCTCTCACGAGGATCCAACAGAGGCGTCAAAAATCCTACAAAAAGGAATAAACGAGATTTCAACATGGCTCAAGAAGTGGCGAATCAAGGCTAATGAAACGAAGTCAATAAATGTCACCTTCACCTTAAAAAAGGGTATATGCCCACCAGTAACGCTTAATAACGTCGAAATTCCACGAGCAGATCATGTCAGATACTTAGGGTTACACCTGGACAAGCGACTTACATGGCAGAAGCACATCTTTACCAAACGCAAACAGCTGGGACTGCAAATACGGAAGTACTATTGGTTAATTGGTCGCCGTTCGCAACTGTCAATGGGCAACAAACTTCTTCTTTACAATGTTATGCTTAAACCAATCTGGACCTATGGTATCCAATTGTGGGGGACCGCCTCTCATTCCAACATTGAAATCTTGCAGAGATTCCAGAATAAAATGCTACGAATGGTAACCGACGCTCCATGGTACGTGACAAACGAACAGCTGCATCACGACCTTCAAGTATATACAGTCAAACAAGAAATTCTGCGTCATACGAAAACCTACAAAGAAAGGATCATAAACCACCCAAATCGCCTAGCGAAAGTCTTGATGGAGGAAACTCGCGCAACTCGTCGACTTAAACGGAAAATGCCCCAAGACATACTTAAATAATAAAGTAAAGTAGGATGTGACCCTAGTCGCATTCCGAGCATGTCATGACAAGTCCCGACCTACCTACTACTTAATGTCCCCCAATATGTGACAGATTGTAGTGAATAAAAAGACATAAAAAAAAAAAAAAAAAAAAAAAAAAAAAAAAAAAAAAAAAAAAAAAAAAAAAAAAAATTCAAGTATAAACTACCCGCACCTCTCCACCACCCCTCTCTTGGAGCTCTCTTGGATCATTTAAAAATTTCTGAAGAGATAATGAAGATTATCTCTTGAAATATTATATTATTATTATATATATTATTATTACATTATATATATTATATATAATATATTGAAATATTATATATCCTTGAAATTTTATTATACTCTATATATTATACTCTAATATTGAAATATTATACTCTATAATATTATACTGAAAATTATACTCTTAACTTATTGAGTATGATATTGAAGCCTGTTGTCTATTACTATGTTCCAAAACTTTAAACCATTGGCATATTGCAAATTGAAGATTCATGCTATCTCATTTCATTTTTAATGTTAGTCTGCTACATTTAAACTATACACATAACCAATAATTGAAATTTACAAATCAAATTTACTTAATAAATAAATTATTTATCTTGAATTTCTTGCAAAAAGGACAGTAAAATAATAATGACTGATATATTTTAATAATCTACCGATGAAACTAAAAGAGTAGTCTAAACACTCTTTTTCTTTTTGACATAAAATATTCTCCGATTTCTTCTCATTCCTAACTTCCATTTTTCCTATTATTGCACAAATCTTGATCCAATCCTCTAACTCTCACTTCCTTATCAATTCCTTCCCTCCAACTATGTCTTGGCTTTTTTTGCGACCACAAGGTTCCCATTATAAAATCTGTTTGGGTAATCGATTTTTGTTCAACCTTTGGATATGACCAAACCATCGAGGTGGTTTTTCTTGATGTCGTCTACAATAGTGTGCTTCACACCCATGTTTTCATGGATTCTTCCATTTTTTTTATCCCTTCCCGTTTGGACCAACCTGTGGCTTTTCCCCAAAAGTCCATTTCTGTAGCTTCAAGAAATATTTGAATATCCACACAATCTAGAACTGGAACACAAACCCATATAGCACAGGACTATTCTATTAACATTAACTTAATGTAAAAATTTGATATTGTGAACATCAAATTGACGTTAAATTTAAGGCAAAATTAAGTTGAGAATATGTTCAAAACAAGTCGAAATGTCACAAAAAAATACATAAAATTGACATTCAATTTAAGTCAAATTTTACATTTTTTTTTACATTACAAAAATATTCAATTGATGTAAAAATAAGATTTAAAAAATATTCAAATAAAGATACATTTTTACATATAAACCAAAAGAAATTAATATTGTGAATATCAAATTGATGTTAATTTAACATACATTTTATGTAAAAACACATTAGAAACAGGTTTAAATGGTATTTAAATTAATGTTGATTCCAAGTCAAATTTTACATTTTTTGTAGCATTCTTTAAAAACATTCAAATGATGTAAAAATAAGATTTCAAGAAATTTCAAATGTAGATAAATTTTCATAAAAATATAAACAAATTTAATGTTGTGAATATCAAATTTAAGATAAATTCAGAACAAAATTTATGTGAAAACATTTTAAAATTTGGTCCAAATGGCATAAAAAATAAACGTAAAATGAACATTCATATAAGGTCTAAATTAAAATTTTGATACATAAATATTGATATTAAACAATAACCAGCAAATAAACAAACAATCAAATAAATCAATCATATTTATAAGTTATTAGCCTGTTGTATTTTTTTAAACATTAAAAAATACTCACAATGAAGAAAGAATTCCACAAATTAGTTTAAATAATAAAATGTTCTTAACTTTTTAAAATAAACATAAATGTTTGTACAACTGTAAATGCAATTTTTTGCAGGAAAAATAAAAGTAGTAAAAATGTCACATTAGTATTTGTTATAGGGTAGCACTTATTTTTGTTTAAGACAATGTTTTTTAGTAAGAGTATTTTATGATGAAAAATAACTGTGTCAAATCTTTACTTAGAATTAAAACCTTTAAGCCCAATTTTAAAGTGTTCATTATTATTTAAATACAGTTAACGTATACACTAAAAATAAAACAACAATTTACTTTTAAAATATCTTTATTTTTTGTATACAAATATCCACATATTACAAAATAATAATAATAAAATCACATAAAATTAATTGGATTTCGAAAACAATAATTAAACAAAAATTTTAATAAATAACCCTTATATTCAACTGACATTCAATTCATGCAAATATTGTAACTTACTACAAATATTAATCTAATCAATAACAAATTAAAAATAAAAAGATAATTGTAAAAAACATAAACAATTGTCTTGACATAATATTATTTTTCCAAAATATCACAGACCTTATAAATACCTTTATAACAAAAGAGGAAATTACAAACTTTGTAACAAAACAAAATATACCACAAGATTATTTTCCCAAATCACACCTTTTTGTGATGGTTTAATAATTGCAAAGGCTCTTCATTTACCGTTTTCACCTATTTCTTGTTTCCTGAGAAAAAAATTAATATACATAAATATAATGCATTTATTTGCCTCCAGAACTATTAAGTTACATATATTAATAAGACTACTTGACTTTGCGAGACAGCACAAAACAAAATGTTTTACACATTTTGTCTACATGTTGTACTGTATTGTAATGCTCAGTTAGTGTGATACAGTGTTTTGATCTTATGGTCACAAAAGTAACTGTATTAATAAATAACTTAATATATACTGTATATGTAATAAGTATTGTTACTGGTGTTATCATATTTTGTCAGGCTTGAGGAATGGTAATATACAGAGCTGTTGGGAAGGTACATTGAAACCAATATTCAATTTGCAGAAATGTAACATCCAAGTTATTTTATGAAAGAGTAGGTGCAGCAATTGAATCCACCTACGTAAATGTATTTACAATACAAATACTAAATTTTTTTGTAAGACCATCTAGTGATTTTTGTAATTATGACTACTGTATAAAGTGAATTAAAGATATCTACACCACAGGCTAAATTATTATCCAAATATTATCAATTTTTCATGTAAAGCTATGAAACTGTATTAACTTCTTCCCGTGTATACAAAATGATTTAGAAAAAAACTGTCCCTTTCAAAAAAAAAAAAACAAATATATATATACAATTAGTTATATATATATACTCAAATTAGTATCAAAAGAAAACTTATCGTTGCAATATTCATAGAAAATTGGTTTGGGAGCAATTGTGAAATTTTTTTCACTATTACTTCAAATAATAGTAAACTTTGCAGTACATTCTTAATTTCCTGGCTTTGGTCCCACAAGCTCTCTGATACACATGCTACCTTTTAACCAGTAACAGAAATATTTATGAAAAAGTTTTACTGAGCCAACTTTGTTAGAAATATTATGCTCTTTTTCCATGAAGTGGTGGAAATTATGGTAAGTATTGCTATTTAGTGAAAAGTACAGGAAATATCCCATTGCTAAATTGGAGCTCACAGTTTTGAAATGTAAGTTATTCGAAAAAAATTTGGGCTTTATATGAGGTACCTTTGTAAAAAATGTCAAAGTAATCAGTCCATATGTTTTGCCAAAACTGTGTAACATACAAACACAAAATAAATGTCAAACTGTAGAATTGATTCAGAAACCTTTCTTCACTTGGTCAATAAAATCATTTAATTATATTTTGATCAAACTTTTGTGATATAGTAATATATGGAAACATATATGTTTCGATAAAAGGAAGTTTTACTGAAAATAAACTCCAAATATTTCAGAAAAAACATTTATCAAATAATAATAAATAATATGCACAAGTTTTTGTATACCTACTATTATAAAAAGTAACAGGTAAAAATATGCTTCTTTTGAAAAACATCACCATCTGTTGGACTTATAATCAACACATGCTATACTAAATATTTTATACCATTTCTTTGCTTCCGAGTGCATTGTTAAACTGAACCACACTGAGGCACAGCAAGGCGTGACCACATACAGTTAGTATTGAAATAAATTCTATTGTCACCTTTGTTGGCTGCTGTTTATTCTCAGTTTTCTGTTATTTCTCTGTTAAAACTAAAAGGAGTAAAGAATATTTACATACAAATGTTATTAAAAAAGTACTTAATTAGGGAATAATTCATCAGCTGTGTATAATGCCAAGATAGAATTCACTTTATCCTTGAAGACTGTACTGAAAGCTTGTTCGAGAAACTCTTTCAACAAATTCAAATCTAAATCCACATAAGATCTCATGATTCTGCTTATAAAGTCATCTGAAAGAGAAAAAATAAAAGTATGTAAAGAAAACATGGCAGTCAGGGGACCAGTGGTCAGGAGCTTTGTTTACAATAAATATTATAGGTAGTAACATATATTCTCATAACATTGTAGAATTATCGATATAAAAATAACATTCATATTTTATTACCTAATTATAGTTCACATACATTAATAGTTCAATAGATAATGACTCAACTATAAATTTTTATTCTATAATCTGCAAGAAAAAAAAGAAAAATATGAAAATAAAGACTTTCTTATTAACTTTAAAATGTTAAGTTTAGAAAGTATGCGCTTATAAATATTAACTCTGGTAATAAACACTATGAAAATGTAGAAACGACCACATGACGTACGATGACTCACCATAACACAAAACCGAGCTATAGCTTAAAAAATAGCTCGAGCGTAACACAAAACCGTTGCTTTTTACTCATACAAAAAGAGCTACAATGCGCTTAAAGAAGCAAAGTTTCAATAATAATAGCTAATAACAATAGCCAATAATAATAACCCATAACAGTAACCAATAACAACAGCCATTAATAATGTATAATACATTAGTTTTACATTTAAGCAATTATATATTTGAAACAACAAGACATTGCTACATTACTGACTTGTCTACATTAATGAATCACAACTAGGATTTCTTCAATTTACTGTTATATTGAAAAAGATATTAAATTTCTTAATTTAAATTATTTAAATAAATTTATTATTATTAAAATTAAGTTTCTTTTGAATCTGGAACACTGACTCAAATTGTAAATCTTAAAACATCTCCAAAATTTGAACAAAATCTGATCAAAGACAGTTGAGAAATTAGGCTGATTTTAAGTTGTGTACATTACTTGAACAAGATTTTTTTTAGGAAATCTCAAGCACTTTTTAATGATTCAATGTTTTGTTTAAAACACTATTTAATAATTTAATTAAATATTAGAAAGTTTGTGCAACGTTTACACACAATTTATTTACTTATTTATAAAAACTACATATAAATATATGTAGTTTTTTTTTTACTTTACAAAAAAATATAGTAGTAAAACAAATGTAATTTTAGGGAGAATATAATTTTATATATAAAAAAGAATATATACAAAATATATATATATATATATAAATATTCTTTTATATATATATATATATATATATATATATATATAAACAAATTTAAAAAAGAATATATTTTATATATAAAAAATATAATTTTAGGGAGAATATAATAACAGGTGATAGATTTTTCTGGTCACTGTGTTATAAAAATGGTTTTATTTGGATTTATAAAAAGTGTGTGTGTGTGTGTCCATCTTTGGAGACCAAACGTAATTACTAATTTCCATGGAATTTAGCAACTAGGTGTAGTTTGTTTCCATCTAAGTACAATTTTTAAAAGTATCAGATATAAACTTGGTCAAAAAGTTTTTTTTTTTTTTTAAATAAACAAACATCAAATTTTCTCCTTATAAAATTTATAACAGCCTTTCACTTATGACATTGTATCCTTTATTATACTTTTCAGAAGGGATGAAGCTTTAACCCATATAGCACAGAATGTTTTTTTACGTTCAAATAACATTCAATATGTCAATATACGGTAAAATCAAAAAAAGAATATTCATTTAACATTATTTTGGCGTTCAAAATATCAAAGTGAAAGTAAGGTAAAGATAAAATATTTATTTGATGTTTTACTTTTATTATTTTTTGACATTTATATATTATTCTTATTTTATTTAGATAAATAAATAATATCAAAAAAGAATATTCGTTTAACATTATTTTGACCTTCAAAATATCAAAGTCAAAATAAGATAAAGATGAAATATTTATTAAATTCCTTATTTCTGACACTTCTATACTCTTCTTATTTTACTTAGATAAAATAAATAATATAAAAAAAATATTCTTTTAACATTATTTTGATTTCAAAATATCAAAGTTAAAATAAGTTAAAGATGAAATATTTATTAAATTTCTTATTTCTACTTATTTTTAACCCATACATAACTCTTCTTTTTTTACTTAGATAAAATAAAGGATATAAAATATTCATATAACATAAATTTAACATTTAAAATACCAAAGTCAATGTAAAATAAAAATAAAATACTTGTAATGTTATTTTTACTTGTGATTTATAAAAATCCCACCATATCTAAGGCCATTTTTAATTTGATTTTTTGTTTAGTTTTAAGCTCTTTTTTCAATTAATAATCCTTAAAAATTAAAAAAAAATCAACAATCAAAATATTTCAATCAAGCAACAACAACAAAAACAAAATAGGATAACATTTTACGGAAATGTAAACATCAATGCAATGCACTATGTTGATGTATGTAGGCTGTATTTTTTTTTAGAAAAATGTATATATGAAAACTAATTTTAAAACAACCATTTTTTATTGTTATTTTCTGATTCACTTTCACTATTGTAAGCCAACTTGTTTTAGAATAAATTTAGAATTTAAAGTGACTCTAAAACTAGC
The DNA here is from genome assembly GCA_022606455.1 of Callitettix versicolor. NCBI lineage: Eukaryota > Metazoa > Arthropoda > Insecta > Hemiptera > Cercopidae > Callitettix > Callitettix versicolor. The sequence goes on along the minus strand of CM040186.1, from coordinate 42,924,903 downwards.
TTTTTTTAAACAAAATTTTTATTTTAAGGCAAAAAACACATTGAGGCTATTATCGCCTTCCTAAATGTAAGTGTGAGTGTAAATTGTTAAAGTCGTAAGTGTAGTGTTGTAAGTGTGTGAAGACTTGGGTACCGCGAGGACGTATAAATCCTCTCAATAGGTGCAGCTAGTCTGCACCCCTGAGGGGTTTTATGTTTCTAAAGTCAGATGGAAAGAAATGATATTTGAAATTTTGTTATCCAGCCAACCAAGGCCATATATTCTCTTCAGAATAGGTAAATATGGACTTAAATAAAAGAAGTTGTTGTTTAGGTCATCAATTTTACTTGAAGTTTTATTTATATTTGCATTAACTCAGGTTAATGGATGGTTGTAGCCATGTATTTACAAGAAGTGTTTTAAAATATAAAATCATTTGTAAATAAATTGTTTAGTGGGGTCTATAAAAACAAATTAATTCTAGTTTATTTTTACCCAATTTTTAAAATAAAACGTATCAATTATTCACAAAATTTGCTAAAAAAATTATTATTATTATGTAAAATGGCTAGTTTTAAATTATTCAATTTCAAAACTTTAAATACCTATCATTTCAAAACAGGTTTAGTTAAAATAATGAAACTTAACATGGACTACTACCTAAAATAATAAAGCAACAATCAAAATTTTGTTCAAATTATTTTTAATTAAAGGCTACCACAAAGTTTGTAAAAACAGTTCGAAAACACTCTCTAAATAAAATTTTCAATAATCTTAATTAATACTTTCCGACTGTTTTGAGACACTTAAACATATAAATATGTTTGTTAAGGGAGCATAGACATCCCTGAAATTAGTATCCTACCTATAGCTTTAAGTATAATTTTAAAACTAAATAACATAATATATTTTTAAAAAATTGTTATATAAATAAAAGTTATAAATAATTTATGCTTTTTAAGTAAATGTTTAACAGATTTAATAAGAAACCTGCTTATATAATTCTAATAGTTCAAAGAACAGTAGACCTAGCCGTGTATTCTAAATTAATAATTGCCCGGCCGCCTGCACTCCCCTACGCAGCGCGTTAGATTTGATGGTTTGACGCGTCAGAAAACTTTCCCACCAATTTATCAGGTTACCGTAATATTTAAGAAAAATGTTACTGGACCAACTTCATTAGTAATTTTATGATTTTTCTTTGTGAAGCAGTCAAAATTATGAGTTGTCGTTCAGCCAGTATTGCAGGAAACTAAATGCTAGCAACTGCTCGTTATCTTTAAATCAGAGGCCGCCCATCCCGAAACGGAAGAAAATGGAAAAATTCTTATACATACGTCGTTAGGGCTTTATACAAGATACCTTCGACCAAATTTAAAATAATCAGTCAATGCGTTTGGCCAAAACTACAAACACTCGTCATTGGTAAGTCAGAGGCCGCCATCTTGAAACGGAAATGAATGAGAAAAAATTTTACACATAAGTCGTTTGGGCTTTATAAAAGGTACCTTAGTACCAAATTTCAAAAAAAATCGGTTAATGGTTTTTTCCGAAACTGCGTACACCCATTGTTAAATCAGAGGCCGCAATTTGAAAACGGAAGTGAATGGGTAATTTCTTACACATACGCCATTCGGATTTTATACGAAGTACCTCGTAACAAATTTTAAAACAATCGGTGAACGCGTTTAACAAAAAAGGCGTAACACACAAATCAAATGCCGAACAGTTGAGTTGAAAACCTCGCTTCTCTCGGCCAACTATAAACAGTTTTTTGTATAAAATTATGAATTTAAATTTTAGAGTATGGTCAGTTGATTATGTTTGTTTCATGTAACTTTACATTTTTTGATTTTCAACAAAGAAGTTCAGTTAACAAAAAGTTTACAGCATTTTAAAATTCAAAACGATTGTGAAAAGATGTAAAACTTTCTTGTGTTCACACAGTAAACTTTTACAGTATTTTATAAATATCTGGCAGCAGAACAAATGCTTGCTGACAATCCTGCCCATCCCATTATTTTCACCTAAAGCAACCCAGGCACTTACCCTTTGTCCATATGTCTTTTGTCTGTACAAGAGACGAAGTACAAGGTCGAAGTGTTTACTGTGTTTAGTTGTGCTGTGACTTCTTATGATTAGGCCTGCTGATCAGCGTATTTAGAGTAAATGTCCTATGTTCTTACATTCAAGTTAGATAAAATAATTTTTCTGTTCGGAATTGGTTTTTCCCTCCCTATAATGGATTTGTATATTCAGCAGTACCATAAAAACTTACAAAGGTAAGTATCCTAAACAATTTTCTTGATATATTGTGTAAGATTTTCAAAGTTAAATGTTAGTTTATATTTCAGGACTGTATAACAAGGTCAGGCCTTGGTGACAACAAGATTTGTAAAATCACAATGTAACCTCAATTATTAGGTTTATATTATTATATGGATCATTGGAGCAATATTTATTGTATAAAAACAAAATGGCAGAATTTTTCAGTACTTTATGATTTGCATATTATTTAAAAATTAATGATATTTATTCTGTAACAAGACTTAAAAACAAATCATGCTAATACATGAATACCATATTTACCAGGTAATAACTAGTAATAGTTTTGCTACAAGTCATAAATATAGTATTTAAAAAAAGAACAACTTTTAAGTAACATATGTATGTCAGCCAGTAAGCCCTTAGACATTTTTCATACCCAAATTTAAGATTGATATGATAGCGTTAATTATTCTTATTTATAGCGTTAATTAAGGGGTCTAATTGTTTTTCATGAAAGTTCATTAAAACAAAATTTCATAATTCTACTACATAGTAAAACACACAACTACAAGACATTTCTAATTGCATTAAGAAATTGCAATTTTTATTATTCTAATACTTTTTTATTCTGTATTTAATTGAATAATACTCCAGGTTGTTTCTAAATTTTTATCTTTTAGAAACTTTTTTTAATAAGTTATGGAATAGGCCAGTTTTAAAAATTTGAATGTCTATATTCCTATATATACCATTTAAATTTGAAATTTTTTTGAAATTTCGTTTACCATAATTTTTCATGCAGTTCTAAACTGATATTTATACTGCCTTAACTCTGCTTTAATTAAACCAAATGTCTATACCTTGCTTGTGTAATAATAGTAATAATAATAATAATATTGTATTTTTTTTTTTTTTTTTTTTTTATTCTAGACTCAGTTCTTGAGCACTTTAGGAGGAGGATCTGTAGCAGATATCATTAAAATAATTTTGTGATTTATTGTCAGTGATGATGTGGTTGACTGCCAGCTGACTTTGCAAAACATTTGGGCCTAAGACATGTGAGAACCCAGCATATAGGCTTATAGGTTACTATGTTATTTTCAATTCATGATAAGTACTGTGTATCATAACGCTAGTTCATTTAACAGATTTAAAAAACGTTTGATTTAGGTTTCATATAATTAAATTAAAAAATGCACACAATTAAATTGGTTACTGTAATGAGTTGGTTTTGGTATAAATAATGTGCAAAGGTATTATTTATAATAGTGGCAAATAATTTTGCCAGTATAGAATAACAAGTATCAGTTAGTGTAATTTCTTTGTTTAAATTTTAATATAATTAATTGTTACCAACATTAAACAAATATAAGTTATAAAGTTCTATTAAGTTAACACTGTGCTACAACTGATAACTAAAATGATAAGGTGAAAAAAATACAACAATAGAAAAATCCATAGTATCATTAATTTACAGTTGCTCAGTGAACATTGTATATGTTAGTCCATGGTATGTAAATTTCAGTTATTCATACATGATAGGATGCAGTTCACACCTCTTTATTTTAGCTCGAGTATATAATGTTTGTTAATTGAAAATCTGCTACTTTACCGAGAGTGTATGTATGTATGTATGTATGTATATGTGTATGGTATGTTATGTATGTAACTTTTTACAGCAAAATTATCGAGTTCCAAAAAATCAGAAATTACAGATAAATCATAAATAATGAAATAAAGTCAAAAAAAATAATCAAATAACATATACAATAATGTATTACTGCCATACATAATCTTCACCCGTAACCATAAAAGTTTGTTTTTTTATGCACTGTGTTACCAACACTGCTTAAACTTTTTAGCATGAGTATCAGTAAAACATATATATATATATATATATATATATATATATATATTTTTTTTTTTTTTTTTGAAAGGGACAGTTTTTTTTTCTAAATCATTTTGTATACACGGGAAGAAGTTAATACAGTTTCATAGCTTTACATGAAAAATTGATAATATTTGGATAATAATTTAGCCTGTGGTGTAGATATCTTTAATTCACTTCATACAGTAGTCATAATTACAAAAATCACTAGATGGTCTTACAAAAAAATTTAGTATTTGTATTGTAAATACATTTACGTAGGTGGATTCAATTGCTGCACCTACTCTTTCATAAAATAACTTGGATGTTACATTTCTGCAAATTGACCATTGGTTTCAATGTACCTTCCCAACAGCTCTGTATATTACCATTCCTCAAGCCTGACAAAATATGATAACACCAGTAACAATACTTATTACATATACAGTATATATTAAGTTATTTATTAATACAGTTACTTTTGTGACCATAAGATCAAAACACTGTATCACACTAACTGAGCATTACAATACAGTACAACATGTAGACAAAATGTGTAAAACATTTTGTTTTGTGCTGTCTCAAATAAAGTCAAGTAGTCTTATTAATATATGTAACTTAATAGTTCTGGAGACAAATAAATGCATTATATTTATGTATATTAATTTTTTTCAGGAAACAAGAAATAGGTGAAAACGGTAAATGAAGAGCCTTTGCAATTATTAAACCATCACAAAAGGTGTGATTTGGGAAAATAATCTTGTGGTATATTTTGTTTTGTTACAAAGTTTGTAATTTCTCTTTTGTTATAAAGGTATTTATAAGGTCTGTGATATTTTGGAAAAATAATATTATGTCAAGACAATTGTTTATGTTTTTACAATTATCTTTTTTTTTTTTATTTGTTATTGATTAGATTAATATTTGTAGTAAGTTACAATATTTGCATGAATTGAATGTCAGTTGAATATAAGGGTTATTTATTAAAATTTTTGTTTAATTATTATTTTCGAAATCCAATTAATTTTATGTGATTTTATTATTATTATTTTGTAATATGTGAATATTTGTATACAAAAAATAAAGATATTTTAAAAGTAAATTGTTGTTTTATTTTTAGTGTATACATTAACTGTATTTAAATAATAATGAACACTTTAAAATTGGGCTTAAAGGTTTTAATTCTAAGTAAAGATTTGACACAGTTATTTTTCATCTTAAAATACTCTTACTAAAAAACATTGTCTTAAACAAAAATAAGTGCTACCCTATAACAAATTCTAATTTGACATTTTTACTACTTTTATTTTTCCTACAAAAAATTGCATTTACAGTTGTACAAAAATTTATGTTTATTTTAAAAAGTTTAGAACATTTTATTATTTAAACTAAATTGTGGAATTCTTACTTCATTGTGAGTATTTTTTAATGTTTAAAAAAATACAACAGGCTAATAACTTATAAATATGATTGATTTATTTGATTGTTTGTTTATTTGCTGGTTATTGTTTAATATCAATATTTATGTATCAAAATTTTAATTCAGACCTTATATGAATGTTCATTTTACGTTTATTTTTTATGCCATTTGGACCAAATTTTAAAATGTTTTCACATAAATTTTGTTCTGAATTTATCTTAAATTTGATATTCACAATATTAAATTTGTTGATATTTTTATGAAAATTTATCTACATTTGAAATTTCTTTAAATCTTATTTTTACATCATTTGAATGTTTTTATAGAATGCTACAAAAAATGTAAAATTTGACTTGGAATCAACATTAATTTAAGTACCATTTAAACCTGTTTCTAATGTGTTTTTATATAAAATTTATGTTAAATTATCATAAATTTGATATTCACAATATTAATTTCTTTTGGTTTATATGTAAAAATGTATCTTTATTTGAATATTTTTTAAATCTTATTTTTACATCAATTGAATATTTTTGTAATGTAAAAAAAATATAAAATTGAACATCAGTTTTACATATTTTTTTTGTGACGTTTCCACCTGATTTGAACATATTTTCAACTTAATTTTCCCTTAAATTTAAACATCAATTTGATATTCACAATATCAAATATGGAATATTCCTGTGCTATATGGGTAAGGGCAAAGAATATTATGGTAATAAGGATGGTATAGACTACTTTCCTGGAAAATGTTAAGAAATATACATAACATAACAGCTAGCAACCTACCCCTATGCCAGCTTTGTCTGAAAATCGTAAAGTTCCTCTACCTGTAATTTGTAATAATTTGCTAATTTTTTTTCAGAGAAAGGATTTTGCAAATTAGTGCTTTGCCCATGAACATTTAAGCTTTAGAGGTTGGAGGTTTTTCATAACTCAACCACAAAGTGCACACAGAGTATTATTTGCAAAAAAAAGATTTAAGAGGGATAAGCATTACAAAGACAATTATTGAAATTGCTGAAATACATTCATAATTTTTCACTTTGGAATATTTTTCTCAAACTTGAAGAAAATCCGATAAAAATATATCACTCCAATACAAACAATTACACCTCTTATTTTTAAATTTTAAATAATAATTTCATTTGCAATTGTTCAAAACTTACCCTTTTAAGAAATTATAAATATAACAAGTTGCATGGGCCTATTAGGATGTTAAGAAAATATTTACTTTATTTATTTTGTATTAAATAGTTGATTTTGCTTACCATCATTTAATACAAGAAATGTAGCAATTTCTAATTCCATTGACCAAGTCAATCTGTTAATTCTGTAATGTTCACTTCCTGTTGTTGTATAATTTTCAATAGTAAGATTAATAATAGAATCAACATTTGCTGGAACACAATAAATAATCTCAATAAAATAAACTAAATTATCATTTGTCAACAAAAGAATGTATAAATAATAATACTGTTGGACCTAATATTTGTGATATTAATAAATATTAAAATCAATGAAGAAAAATATTTCTATAAATCTAATTTAAGCTTGCTACATGGGTAGCTTCGCACTATAATAACATTCTTGTTTTGAATGATTATGAAAATTTTTTCTTGGAAGAAAAGATGGAAGTATTACATTACAAGTTATTGTGTTTCTAATAGTTGTATGTAATTTATGATCTTGCTTTCTAATTTAGTTCTGGTAGGTTGTATGTAGTTTCCTAAAGCACAATTCCTTGCAAATCATTAGATGTTCTTTGCTGTTGGTGAATCCACCCAGAGTGTATGTTACAGAAGGCATCAGGTTGTTGATCCTTTTAAATGACACAAACTCTCATTAGGCAAATGGAAGTTTTTTCAGAGATCCTTTCTTCGATAGCTAATCACCACAAATATATTTTTGAACATTGTGTTTAAAGAATTGGTTTTTATTTGACTAATCTTTCCATCAGTATGTTAGTTCATGATGGTTTCTGTTTTAACTACGAGTTCCCCTGCTAATATAACAATATACCCAAATAAATCCTCCCTCACCCCATAGCTGAAGAGGTAAATTATTGATTCAAGTAAATGTTTACTAGTCCATATCCAAATCGCCAAATTCCCGGCAAAATGGGCATTCCCAGAAAATGGGATGGTCTTGCAGTATTAGTATAGTTTACATGTGAAATATTGGCTGCTTGAAGGTAGTTGTTTTAGCACTATTTGAAATAACATGTGTGTTAGAGAGTTTATTTCAATATTGTATTAGTTATTTTTTGTTAATTTGTATTATCTATTTGTTTTTTTTTGTTGTAGTTTTCTTATTATTGCTTTTTGTTACAATTTACATTTATTTGATATTGTTGTGTTAAATGCATATCACATGTTCAATTTATGTACTGGTAAAAAAATCGTTAATGGATTATCATCTTAACCTGATTAAGCAAATTGTAGAAGTACATTACATGCCTATAGAAGATCAGCTTTCTTTGTACACAGTCCACACCCGAGTACTGATAGACATCTATTGCAGCTTACAGGATGTCATTTCATCCGAACTCTACCAAGTAGTGAACAGAAAAGAAACATTCAATGGAAGTTTTATGTTTTTACAACATGAAAAGAAAGGAACAAAAAAAAAAAAAAGACACTTCCTTTTCACAGTGAAGTATTGTACTGTGTGTATAGCCTATATCCCTGTTTTGAGGATTACCACAAACAAACAATCAAAAACACTAAAACATTTTTTTCATTTTTTGTATATTTACAATAAAATAAAGAGTTTAGAATAATTAAACAAAAATTTTGTTTACTCCTTTGTGACAGTTTTGATTTTAATATGCTACTTACTCTGATCTCAGCTTCAAAGACATCATATGACCCTCGCCAAAGGGTTAATAAACCCTACTTTTATCTCTTCATTATTTATACTTAACCTCATTTTCATCTGGAATGAACATAAAGCTGACCAGTAAAACAGTACACTCACCATCACCATTCTGTCATCTAATGACATAAGCTGAAAAGAATTTCTGTTTTTAGAAATTCTGTCATCACACTGCAATTTAGAGCATATTCATATGAATATCATCAAGCGTATGCTTGATCAAAATTCATTAGTTATATACTAGTTTTGACATTCAAATACACGTGTATTTTGATCTGCTATATTTTGGTTTTTCATTCTACATCAACTTTCTGTCAACTAATGATACTCAAACAAATTTTGAACTTCCAAGATTTTTCATTGAAAATTTATTGTACACAGTAATTCTTTATATATATATATATATATATATATATATATATATATATATAAAATGTGTGCATTTGTGTGTGTGTTAACGTCTTTGTTGCTCTATGCCCCACAGGGGGTGCAGACTAGCTGCACCTATTGAAAGGATTTAGACGTCCCTCACGGTACCCGAGTCTAACACACACTTACACTTACAACACTACACTTATGACTTTAACACTTTACACTCACACTTACATTTAGGAAGGCGATAATAGCCTCAATGTGTTTTTCACCTTAAAATAACAAAAAAAAAAGAAATATTGCTCTACCGACTGCATTATTAGCCAACGTGACATTTATAATATATGTTATTTTATCCTAATTTTTTGCACTACCTAGTACTGAGAGAGTTGTGGTGATGTTATTTACTCTACTGTTTATGACTAATTTAGAGAATATCTTAGTGCATCCAGCTTTTAATGATAAATTATAATCTCCTAATACATTTAATTACTGAATATTAAAAGAATAAACTATAGAGTTTATACAAACTATTTACAATTATTAAATTATTATGAGTAAAAATTATTCAACAATTTCATTTGCAATTCAAAATTAAGAACTACTACTATAATTTATTTACTTACTCAAATTCATTTTAATGGTGCCCGTTCCATAGAAAAAATAATTAGCCATTTCATAAGAACAATTTATTACAATAGATGGTGAATTGATTACCAGTTTTACTGCATTTGCATTTTGGTTGACACTGTAACATTCATTATATAAAAATAATATTGGCTGACTAATGCCTACATATAAGTAGTATGATATACCAGCATTTAAAAGTTAAAAATAAATTTAGTTGAAGTCATTCAAAACGTTGAAGTTAAAAATATATTATGTTATAACTGGTTTGATTCTGACAATTAAATTTACGAGTTTATGATTTTTAACTTAGAAACAATTAATTTCCAAACTCATATTGTTTGTCCATGTTCCATTGGTACTGAAATCAAACATTCAACTCCTAAATACAAAGATAAATAGTGATGTTGAAGTTAAAAGAATTAACTTACTAAAGTCTTGTTTTTCTTGTTCAATAATATAGCTTCATTACTGTGGCATCCCATCAAGCAAAATGATTTTGTAAAATATTTGCTGAATGGTTAACAATCAACGATTCTATACTTTCTTTTGTCTTAATTACTCTGATATAAAGAATAAAAAGATTAAAAAATAAGAAATACCATTTTTTCCTTTTTTTTTAACAGGAAAATACTTCTTAGTAATTTATGCAGCAAAAAAGTTTATATCTGTATTACTACTTCATATATGTTTTTATTTTTCTTTACCTTACACTTTTGACTGTATGATTAATCATTCCATAGATGTTCAGTTGTGTAAGTATTACTAATTCATGCATCCAACCTCTTATTTCTTTTACTTCAGTTTTGCGAATAAAAAGAGGCTCGAGTCTTGGCAAACCCAATGCAGGAACACCTGAAAAAATTATAGATATTTATTTAAACAATTAAAAGTTAAGCATTTTATAAAACCATTCTTAATTGTTTTAAGCAAAATTTAAGTTACCTGAAAACCCTTTCACAGAGAATTAGAAATAAAAAATTAGTTAGGCTAAGATTAATGAACACTTAAAATGTGGTTAAAATTGAAAGGTTTGAGAAACTTGTGTTAAAGAATGATTGTGGCACATTGTTAATCATGTTATTATTACAGTACTCGAAGAATTAACTGTTATTCAAATTATTATGAGTTTTCATATTAAAATTCTGGACACAAATATATTTGTACAACATTACTTATTATAACATTTTTTAAATAAATGGGATTCTTAGTCCATAACGGCATAATAGTTTCAATCCATAACTTCTCTTCAAATTCTCCAAGAATGGCAATTTTAACAATTAGAGTGGAAAATAAAACTTATACTTTGATAAATGTCCATCTTTGATAAAGAAGAAACTGACAAATTTTGGGAAGAACTTGACCATCTTATATCACGCATCCTGGATGTGAACATTAAAGTCTTGCTTAGAGATTTCAATGCAAAAATAGGGCAATAAAGAAAGTATCGTACAGTGGTGGGACGATGGCCAGCTAATAAATTAATAAACAAGAATGGACAAAGATTGATTGAACTTTGTGAAGACCATGGACTTATGCTGGAAACCACAAGATTTAATAGACAACCACATAGATTAATGACTTGGAAATGTCTTAATGTAAAGGAGGGGAGTTTCAAATCGATCATGTAGCCATTAAGAGAAATTGTTACAAGGAAATTTATGATGTGAAAGTCCTCCGAGGAATAGACATTGACTCGGATCATTATATATCAAAGATAAAAATAAGGTTAACACCTAAATGCAAACACAAACCAGCACAATTTCATAGGAGAAGAAATTATGACCCCAGTTATTTAATAGTTAATACTATATATTTGGAGAGAACCGCAACACCTGTCAGTGATGAATTGGGGATGATAATTGACAAACTGAAAACTGTGGCTGAAGAAATTGCTCCCATTGTAAAGAGAAAGAATCATGCCTGGCCTGGTGGAATGCGGAATGTGATAGAGCAATTCAGGAAAGACATAAGGCATGGTTAAATGACCAGCAAAGAAAACCGCAAAATCCTGCAAAGAACTAATTAATGCTGGAAGATAAGCTGCAAAAGAAATTAGAAGAATTAAAAGAGATCACCAAAACGAAATGCTAAATACCATAGACAAGGCATTTAATCAGTATAGTTTTTTTCCGGCGAAAAACAGTTAAGGTTATCATCACCGAAAAATCAGTATAAAACAAGAGATTATTACAGGTCATTCAAACAATATCAATCGAAATACACTCCACCTATACTTGTGATGAAAGATAGAAACAGGATAATGACTCATAATAATAGAGACAATGCCATAATTATGGCGGACTATTTCAGAGACCTACTCAATTGTAAGGACCCAAAGGAGCACTCCAAATTTGATCCTGCTCCAGACAATAAAACACCACTGGACAAAGTTGTACTGCCAGATTATGAAGACGTGATCATAGCAATTGATTCACTTAAGAACTACAAGGAAGCGGGAGAGAATCTACTGGTAGCAGAATTATGGAAGAATGCAAATAAATAAACCCTTCAAAATCTACATAAACATATAGTAGACATCTGGAATACTGAAGAATGGACACCAGCAATAATCCAGCCACTACATAAGAAGGGGGATAGATCAGATCCCAATAATTATTGGATATATCTCTACTTGATGCCACTTATAAGATCTTATCTAGAATTATTTATACAAGATTTAAAGAACAACTTGACCAAGAATTGGGAGAATATCTACCAGGAAGAAGCTGTCCCAAACAAATTATCAGTCTTAAGTGGATCATGAAACATCAAAGAGTTTGAAAAAAGAAATTAGTCATCACATTTGTTGACTTTAAAGAAGCCTATGACAGTATCCATTGTGAGTCATTGTTAAAAATTCTTAAAGAATTTGGTCTACACCAAAAACTCATTAACTTTATTGGAATCACCCTTAAGAATACTAAATCGAAGGTTAAAGTTAGAGGGGAATTGTCTGAACAATTTGAAATCCAAACTGGACTTAGGTAGGGAGATGGTCTTTCACCATTGTTGTTTAACTGTGCATTGGAGAAAGTCATGCAAGAATGGAATAAAAAGTGTCATCCAAACATTAAGATTGGCAGAAACATCAAACTTAACTGCCTAGAATTTGCAGACAATCTTGCCTTACTAGCAAGTACAGGATGAAGAAATTTTGGGATCGGAAGAAGAGGCTGAAACGCTAGTCCCTCAATAGCGATATTGGACTTAGAAGTGTATAGACTGATGAAAGTGCTTCAATGAGGGTGTAAACTATTTAAAAAAATAATAATAATAATACTTTTTGCTCAAAAGAGCCACTATGAGTGGCTATTGATCTAATTCGATCAGATAAATATTTGCTACAGAGTACCCAAACATTGAGTGGGCCACTATGTGTGGTTTACACTGTTTTGTTGTTAGACTTAATGTTTGTCAGACCTTATGTAGTGCTTGGAATTACATCACACATGTTTGGATTTATTATTTCAAACCATAAATTTTATCAGTCAATATAAGATTTCTGTATAAAAATTTGCAATTATCATTTTTGTCATTGATCTATTTAATGTTTATTGATAAAGAAATTACTAGGTTAAAATTATATCTTTTTAAATATATAGTTTTTCTTTAAGCCTTAAAGACTATGGTTGTAAATCCATGTGTAAAAGTCTTAATGAACATTTTTATTTATAAAATAAGTACAGTTGTACAGAAAGACATTAACATTAATTATAAATAAACATAGCCTTCCAGTTGCATCATCATTATTATAAATTATTTTCATAAAGTGTAAAAAACAAATAAATTTCAACCTAATACAATATATTTAAATTGCAGAATAAATTCAAAAACATAGACAAACACTAATTAACTAACAATAATAATATTTTTTTAAATTTTACACATTAATTAATTCAAAAAAAAGCAAGTACCATAATAATGCAGCACCTACCATATGTATAAAACCATTAAGTGTAAAAAAGACTATAAATTCAAGTACATTTAATATAATGAACACATTAACTTTAACATAAAAAGGACTGCTAACCTCATCAGGAAACTTTAACAGCTATTAAGAGAACTTTCTGAACTAAGATCTGAATAACATTTAACCGATCTTCCTGTATATCAAATTTCACTTTCCTAACTCTTATAGTCACTGAAATATTTCTATATTAAAATATTCACAATATGTGGAAGACAAAAAGGGATTTTATGGTTTTTATATTTTTTTTAACAATTAATAACTACACAATAATCAATATATCAGAAGTACTATCCAGGATTGAAGAAGAAAAAAATATTATCAAGATTATTATACAATTTCAGATGTTCAATAATTTTTATTACAGCTAATTTGTAGATTTTGCTTACCATTAACAAATACAGAAATAGCCTCAGTCAAACTATCCTGTAAACATCCTAAAAGATTCTTGACACTTTTGTGACATATCTTGAAGTATGATCCTAAATCTGAAACATAAAATGTACACTGATTATTATAATAATTATATAAGCGATTAAGAAACACTACACAAGGGTAAAGTAATAATAACATATATAATAAAATCAGATCTATAAATACTAGTAATAAGTGTTATGTAACTTTACTTCACTCTTTTTTCAAAAACCATTCAAGATTAAATCTTAAATTATCAGCAATCACTTGATTAAACAAGTAAATGCAGCCAGGCCGGTTCTAAGGGCTTACCTGTATGGACCACCTGGATCACTTTTAAACTGGTGCAGTCAGTGCCCACAAGTGTCCTCATATAGTTAAGAGTCTGTGCAGTTCCACCCCGTTAGTCTTTTTTTTTTATTCAATTCCTACTATTAGTTCACACTCTCCCTATATATATATTTATTTATATATCGTGTTCAAATTTGCAATCATTAATAAAACACTTTCTATTCATCCCCTTAAGTTCAAATAATTTTTTTAAGCTTGTAGTAGATGACACTTGATGTTAATACAGTATTTTGTCAAGTATTAATATCTCATATTTGTACAGAATACACAATAGGATTTTCTTAGGTAATTCCTACTATTATTCATTCACTCAAGTTCAAACAGACTTTTTTAAACTTGTAGTTGATGACACTTGAAGTTAATATAGTTTTTTGTCAAATATTAATATTTGTACAGACTATACGATAGGCTTTTATTTAAATAACATTTGTATTATACCCTATGTTGATTTTAGGAATTGCAGCATTTTGTCTCGTTGACGTGATGGAAGCGCATGACCTAAGTAAGAATTAACTTAGACATTTTTTTTTATATTACTTGTTTCCAACTAAACCCTCGACTCATTACAGGGCACTGCATGTGGTCTGAGGTAAAGTTGTTTACATTTATTTTAATAAAATATTTTCTTATCTCAGATCAAATTTTTCCTGCTGGCAAAGTAAATATTTGTGCAAGAAAGTTAAAGATAAAAGTAATAATATTTTGAGGTTAATTTTAAAATTATTGTTTTTTTTATTTAAAAAAAAGTCTTTCAAAACTTTCAAATTCTGTAAATGTTACCTTGAAATCTTATAGTTTATTTCATTATTTTATGTTTAATAACATGTTGTCTTTATTCTTCACATTAAGTTTATCACATCAATAATCCTCTAGTTTTTTCATACTTCAACTGTTTGGTCATCATCAGTTAATCGATATGTTTGTATTATATTTATTTAAGAAGATGGCCATCTGCATTCCAACTAATCCATTCACCAAGATATTTGAACTCTTTTACAATTTCTATTTTCTGTTCTTGGATTTTAAGGTATTTATTTGGGTATTTGTTGTTTGTCATGATTTTGGTCTTTTCAAACGATATGTTTAGACCTATTTTAGCTGCTTGTTTCTTCAATTCAAGAATCTGCTCCCTTGCTTCCTCCATTGTTTCAGCAAACAAGGCCATATCATCTGCAAATGCAATACAACTAATTCTGAGATTCTTCTTTTGTAACCCAATCCTATTCCACTTTTTATATTTTTCTTCCATTCCCTGACTACTTTCTCAAGTGCACAATTAAACAATAAAGGGAGAGCCCATCCCCTGCCTGACTCCTGTTTTTACTTCAAATGAATTCGATAGTTCACCCATAAATTTAACTTTCGAAACTGTATTTGTTATAGTTGCTTTTATGATATTAGTTGTTTTCTTATCCAAACTTAGTTCTTCTAGTACGGATATAAGAGATAGCGGTGTTTTATATTTAATGCATATGAAATTACACCTTTTCTCTCTCCTGTCTCAAAATGTTACAAAATTGTTGTCATTTTAATAATTGCCTTCTTGTTAATTAACAAATATGAAAATGTTTTTTTTTCCTTTGTAAATGGTTTTATGTTATACATGTTAATGCTCATTTCATCACTGATTGGTCCATTTGTTTTCATTTTATTTCACACTGTATTTTTTCTATAATTTATAAATATATATTTTTGTAACAAGTTTAATTAATTTCAGTTGTCTTTATTTAATATAGTTATATAGGCTTATAGTAATAACCAACAGCGTTGAGATAATGGAAAATAATATCACATGAAAGCAAAGATAGCAAAATAATACCACATGTGCTGATGTGATGGAAATGAATTCCAAGAAAATTTTCGTGGAAATCTGAATAGGCAGAAAATTCTGTATATTGATATTTTAAAACTTTCAAATTTACAATGAAAACAAACCCTGATTGTTGACAAATTAATTTTGTAGTTTCAGTTGAATACAAAATTCTAATATATACAAATTTTAATACTAATTACAATAGTGATTAAATTTTCAAAGCTGTAAGATAAAAAAATATTAATATTTTATTATTTAATATATATTAAGATTTTAAAAGACTGCCTTTTTAAAATGGCTGAATATATTTTATTCAATAACAAACTAGTCCAATCAATTACTAGAATCAATTTTTGTGCACAGACTGAATCAAATAGAACAAGAAATTCATACACTTTTGTGTGATTATATTATGTAATTCATCAGCTCCAAAATAGATCATTAATAAAGCCAAAAATTCAAAAGTATATAGCTTATTTCAGGCCCTAAACAATAAAAAAGAAGAGCTAACCTGGGGCAGCAGAGTACACTGTGCTTACAGATACCCAGACCAGTACAACTGTGAAAAAAAGTTTGTAGGAACACATCTAAATGCTGTTAAGAAACCTAAAAAAAACTGTTGCCAGACATGTTCTCCTGGTAAATATATAGTTCAGCACTGGTGGGAGGGAATTCTGTAACATTAAAATACATATTCTGTAATTTATAACTTATTATAATTACCTTTCAGCTATTAAAATTTTAACTTCCTACTGACACAACAAAAAAAATTATCTCAAGACCAATAAAATAAATTAGAAGTTGCTTAAGCCTTATCAATGCCAGCAGAGGCAGTTGAAATGAGCAGTTAATGTGTTTAGTGAGCTCACTATTTCTCTAGCTCATATTACTCTTATTCATCTACACAAGAAAGATATATACACACATTCCCTTATAACTTACATAACCTGGCCTCTTCGGTGGCCTAATTGATAGCGTACTAGGCTTTCACCCCGAGGACCTGGGTTCGATTCCCGGCCAGGGCTTGGCATTTTCATACGCTATAAATCATACCATCGTCTGCATTAGCCCAAGTGTGCACAATAGTCGGACGTTAAAAAAAAAAAATACATAACCTGGCTAACTCCAAAGTATAAAGATATCCATGCTGATCAAGTGTATGATACTGCTTTAATGCATGTATTAAATGGAACCCAAGAATTCCTGTTAACCTCACAGTGTATCTTAGCCTTACTCTTGCATGCAGGACACTGTGATGGCAGACATAGCTAATCATGTTCCCACGAGTAACAATGAAAATAGAATAAGTAAGAACTCACTGCACAAAAAAAAGCTGGCCAAATGGAACACTTTTCATGATAATGGTCAAGAGAAATTGAAATGCAATTAACAAAGAAAGCATCTGCAAGTACGTCTATAATGAATACGGAATTCAATAATTAGAAGTGGAGAGTTATCTACCTTGAATCCTCTCCAAATCATAGACTTTATGAAGAGACTAGTACTGGATAAGGTACTGTAGTGAACATCACAGGAACATAGAAAGTGATGGCAGTAGATCTACTATGGAGTACTGGACCAATATTATTAGGAATTGTGTGCTATTTTCCATAAGTGATCAAAATAATGACATGTGTTGCCATTGGGCCAGAATTAGAGGAAATAGCGTTTTCAATCATCAGCAAGTACAATCATCATCGTTAACTCAGAGGTCGTCATCATGAAATAAAAATAAAAGTAAAAATGTTTACCAGAGACCTTCAATTACAAATTCGACTATTTTTTTAAAGCATTATCAACCTATAATTCGGTCTACAACGTTCTATGCCGTCTTCCGATCTCCAACCTCCACCGATCGCAGTCCCACCACAGGTCTTCTGGTAGATCCCTTTTTTATATTTCCTTTTCGACTCCCTCTCTCCAGCTCAGTCTCGGCCTTCCTCGTTTTCTTCTTCCAGGTGTTCGCCATTGCATGATTTTTTTGGGAATTCGCTCATCCAGCATTCTTTGTACATGCCCGTACCAACACAGTTGTTTTGTTCTTATATCTTCTATAAGTGTATGCCTTACATCCATTATCCTACGTATACTTTCATTTCTCACTCTCTCTTTTCTTGATCTTCCTGCCGTTCTTCTCCAAAAGTCCATCTCAGTAGCCAACAGCATTCTTTCTGTTCTGCTCTTAATTGGCCATACCTCACTACCATATGTTATAATGCTTTTTACAATTGTGTCATAAATTCTTTTTTTATTCTCTTTTGAAATGTTTTGATCCCACAACACCACTTTCAGCATAGATACAGCTCTCCTTCCAAATACTATTCGTTCTTTAATTCCTTCATCTAATGTACCATCTTGTGACATTTTAAGTCCTAAGTACGTATAATTTTGAGAATGCTGTATCTTCCGTCCATCTTCTAAAATTATGTTGTGCTGCCGTCCTCCAATGCACATGCACTCTGTTTTCCCCAGATTCACTTCAAGTCCCCACTTACTGTATTCCTTTATTAATTTGCGAGCCATATATCTGAGGTCCTCATGATCTTGTGCGAGGACAATCTGGTCGTCCGCAAAACATAGCATGTATAGAGTGTTGTCGTCTTGTAGAGGAATGCCCATATCTTTACATTTGTTTTTCCATCCTTTCAGGGCCTGTTATAAGTAGATTTTAAACAATGTTGGGGAGAGGCAACATCCCTGCTTAAGACCCTTATTTGTTTTAAATCCTTGTGCCACTTGTCCTTTTATTTTTATCTTGGCTATTGCATTTTCATATAGCCTTTTTACTGCTTTTATTAAGTTAATATTTACATTTGTTTTGGTTAAGCATTCCCACAATTTACAATGTGGGACGCTATCGTAAGCTTTTTGCAAGTCTACATACAATAGGTGGATCTCCTGGTTCACTGCTGTTTTATTTTCTATTACTTGGGTGACAGTGTACAAATGGTCTACTGTTGACCTCTCTGCTCTGAACCCTGCTTGCTCCTCAGCTTCGAGATCCTTGTATTCCTTCTCTACCTTTTGCTTTAAGATTTTCCCATAAATTCTGCTAACTGTGCTAGTAACTGACAGCCCTCTGTAATTTTCACATACTTGTCTGTCGCCCTTCTTATGAATTGTTGACACAATTGAAGTTCTTCTGGTACCTCAGCACCATTTATACATTCTTGAAAAAGCCGCTTGAGTTGCTTATATAATTTATCTGTTCCGCACTTAAATAGTTCAGCTGGAATCTCCCCTGGTCCAGGTGTCTTTACATTTCTGAGCGACTTGCACACATTCTTTACCTCTGTCACACTTATTCTTAAAGACGAGGCCATTATATTAACTGGGTTTTCGTGATCTTCAGAATTTCTTTCCATAAATTCCACTCTACCTTCTGTTAACAAATTTTTGAAATGCGTTTCCCATTTTTGCATGCTTATAGTTGAGATAATGTCTTTGTTTTGGTTTTGACGTAAGTTTTTTAGGAGTCACCAACTTTCTGTACTTCTTCTTCCCCCCAGATACATGTTTATTTTTGTACAGTTTTTTTCCCAGGCTTCATTTTTCTTTTGAGTAATTTTCTTCCGTACGCTTGCTTAAGCCTTTTTGTAAGCTATTTTGTCATCATTTGTTTTGCTAGTTAAGAATCTTTCGTACTTGTATCTCTTTTGTTGTATATCTTTTTCGATATCCTCATCCCACCAATACTGGTACCATCGTTGTTTATTTACATCACATGTACCCAAAGCTTCCATTGCCGCTGCATGCATGCATGTCTAAATATATTCATACTGTTGCTCAGTGCTATCAAACTCATTTCTAGATAACTTTTCATCTAAGCAATTTTGGAACAGTGTTCTTGTACTCTCCTGATCTAAACTGTTTATGTTATATCTTGACTGGTTATTTGGTCCGTGACTTTCCTCTTTCTGTTCTTTCTCATAGTTGCCTTTTTGAGGGAAGAGTATTTTTGTTCGCAGAAAGTGATGATCGCTACCACACATTGTACCCCTGCATACTCGCACGTCTTGCACCTTCAATCTCGAGTTTTGCTTCATAATGCTATAATCAATAATTGACTTCAGATCCAGTGTTGTCTGTGTCCATGTATACTTATGTATTCCCCGATGTTGGTAGAATCCATTCATTATTTGTAACTCATTATGTTCACACACTGTGATTAGTCGAGTACCATTATCGTTGACAGTGTCCTCTCCAAACTGGCCTACTACTTTATTATTTAATATCTTCCCTATCCTGGAGTTCAGGTCTCCAAAGATAATTATTTCTCGAGATGTTCCTATTTTCACTATTTCATCATTTAATCTTTCATAAAACTCTTCTTTTACATTCAGCAATGAATTCTCGTTCACACCATACACTCCCAATATTGTTACTTTATACCCTTGTAATGTTAAGTTCATTTTAATAATGTGTTGACTGATCGCTTCCCAGGTACTTATAAATTTTCGTAGGCTTTTTCGGATTAGGATAGATACTCCTTGTTGTGCTCTCTGGTCTTTGGATACTCCGCTATAAAAATGGTCATACACTCCTAAATTTTGCGATCCTTTTCCCTTTTTCTTTGTTTCTGTAATTACAGCAATGTCTATATTTAGATTTTTAATTTCTAAGGTTACATCATTTATCTTATTTGAAAGGCCTTGAACATTCCATGTTCTGAAAAACATTATCCGTTTCCTTAGCTTATGTCGTCTTCTTTTTATCTGATCCAATCCGAGGCTTAGGTTAGGTTTTTTAACATTTTATTTTTTTTCCGAGCATCGAGGAGTTGGCCCGATGGCTCAACCTTCAACCTGAAGGGCCAGGGTTTTACATCAGAGTCTCCTTCTTCTAAATGGGTTGCCTTCTCCATGGCTAAGGAGCCCCATCTGCCCCACCTGTTGGTCCGTGGGTGGTATTTTATTTCCCACCTACCAGCCGGATTTACGGAACGCCGACCAGTTAGGGCATTCCCCTATCCGCTTTTTGGGGATGCGCCCTCTAGAGGTTACAGGTTCCCCCGAGAGAGCATTATCAATTTAAAGTATTAATATATTTAATTCAATGAAGATTTTAAAAATTGTTAAGTCCATTTTCTTTTAAAAATCTTGAAGTTAGTACAAAATATTTAAAGCAAAATCTATAAAAAGTTTTTATATAAGTATAACAATTTAACTGACATCATATATTTTGTAGAAATGTTAATTTTATGAAAACGTTAAAGACAGTTAATTGAAATAATTTTCAAATTTTAATTTTTTTTTATTTAATAATGCAAATTTTTGTTCTATAAACCTGGAATAAAAATGGGAAAGTTGATCAAGTGAACGAGGATGACAGGTGCTTTATAGCTAAGTGGCCAAATCAGGAGTACTATAGGAACCTGGTGTTATGATAATAATAATAATAATAACAATGGCACCCTCTAATGGATAAGTTTTTATTGGAAAATGCTAATAAAACTAAGTTGTTGATCAGATAAATAAATAAAGGTTATAAAATTATACTTAATGTTGAAATAAATTCTAGAGTTAACTTTGTTGGCTGCTTTTTATTGTCAGTTTATTAATATTACACTGTTAAAATGAAAGTGAGTAAAGAACAGTTATATACAAAACTTATTAGAAAGGTATTGCATTAAGTAAAAATTAGTCAGTTGTATAATGCCAAGATAGTGTTCACTTTATGCTTGATGACACTGCTGAAAATATTCATACCAAT
The DNA here is from genome assembly GCA_022606455.1 of Callitettix versicolor. Lineage (NCBI taxonomy): Eukaryota > Metazoa > Arthropoda > Insecta > Hemiptera > Cercopidae > Callitettix > Callitettix versicolor. Next base: position 42,903,233 of record CM040186.1, on the reverse strand, counting down.
GTAAACCTAGAGAACTAGGTCCTGTTTCAGAAAATTAAAAACCAATTTCCTGTTAGTTTTCAGGATTCCGTTTACATTGTCAACTGAAGTCAGAAGTAAAAATAAATAAAATATTAATACCAAATAACAATACCCAATACATTAATTTTACATTTAAGAACTTATTTTTTTCAAAGCAAGTTATTATTTGTACATAATTGGGCTTAACCATTATTGAATTACAGTTAGATTTTTTTTTAAATTTACAATTGAATATTAAATTTATTTCAAATTTGAAACACTAACTAAAGTTATGAATCTTAATATAAGAATCAAAAATTTGAACAAAATGTGATCAGACACATTTGAGAAATTAGGTTAATTTTTAAATAGTTCACAAAAATTGAACAAGATTGTACTTTTTAGTGCTTAAGTGTTTGGTTAAACCACATATTAATAATTTAATTGAATACCGGAAAGTTTGTGCAATGAGTAGAAAAAAATTATTTATTTATAAAAATTACTTATAAATACTTTACAAAATTAAAAAACAGTATCGTTGTAAAAAAAGGTGATAGATGTGTCTGGTCACTATGTCAAATAAAGTGGCTTTATTTGGATAATTTGTGTGAGTGTGTGTGTGTGTGTGTGTGTGTTGAAGGAATTTTACTGCATAATCACAAGAAAAAAAGTTAGGCAGAAAAATTGTTTCATTTCGACAAATTTAACATAGTTAAAGTTGTTCAGATTAGGCCAGCTAGCCAAGAATGCTTTAAGTAAACAGGAGATAGGCTTGTTAGCACATAAAATCAGGCAGAAAAAACATGGTGCAGGGTTTTGCATAGGCCTAAAGGTTTTACATGTGTCTGCTGGATTTGTACAAATTTCAAATAAATCCAGAAATATGAAAAAAATTAAAATTTTTCAAAAATAGTCGAACTGAAATAAATTTATGATCTAACAACACAATGCCAACATATTATTAAGAATAAGAAAATTTGAAAAAACTGATAGTTTAATAAATATAGACTAATAATCAAAATAATAAATTTAATTAATAAACATATCAAATAAATTTGTAATCCTAGGATGTAGTATAGCAATTAAATCATGTATACTAGTAACTAAATTTAAAATAATTATAACTTAGGATGAATGATTATATAAAATGTAAGATAGGTAGTTGATCATTGCAGATGATTATGAAAAAATACACAGGGTTATAAGATGTTAACTAGTACAATGTTTTAAATTATGTTCATATGAAATATAAAATTTATAAAATATATTTTTGTAAGATAAATGGTATAGGGTAAAACAAGTAATATAAAAGCCAAATTATTAAATTAAACTAGCTATATTAAACAGATAAACTTTTGCTAAACTAAAGAGAACTTGATTAATTAAATTTTTGAATTAAATTTAAATCCAGAATCACTTAGGATATATCTGGTGGTTAAATGTATAACATTTATAAAATTAGGAAAAACGATTATAATTAAAATATTAAGGGCATTGTCAATAGTTAAAACCTGAAAAGTAGGTGCATAATTATATTACTATAAACTATAAACAATAAATAAAATAGGCTGAAATAGAAAAATGTCAATATCTCAAGAACAAATAATGCTAGAATTATGAATAAAAATTTACAGTAACCGAGAAAACATGACCAAAAAAAGTGATGCCGAAATTAGGAAAATCAGACAAGGCAGTGGAAAGTTATGGGATTTTCCCTGTTATAGCAGTAGTTTTGATGGCATAGCCGGAGAAGGAGTAACCCGGACATAGATGAATGAAACGTCATAGGCCACAAGGTCTACCAACATAATTCGACTGGGCAGATAAACTAATTAACCAAAATTGGTTAATTAATAGGAAAATAAATAGACTACGATAGAGAAAGAGGACAACATAGGTTCCAAGGGAGAGGTATCAAGGAAATATGAAATTTTCTCATGCCCTGTTGATGTTGGATGCAAGGAAGGGAAATTTTGAATTCCCTAATTTGCAAAAATTTTGCTACTAAGCCCTACTATAGAGTTGGGCAGGTACAGTTCTGGAAGAATCACATGTGAGAGGTTGTGTTTTTGGGAAAATGAAGACTGCCCACTGTCTGGTTTGTTCAAGTTAGCATTGACAGGAAAAAAGTTGTTAAAACTCGAATTTAGGGCAAAGTATAGTAAAAGTAAATTGAATAAAGCTGTAAAGAAATTACCGGTAGTATGAATTAGGGACTACTAAAAAATAAAATAAATTTGCTAATTTTAAATAAATTTTTCTTGAATAAACTGACAATCAACACTAGCGGACAAACGGAACTTTGGAGACCAAGCCTACATTGCAACTCCAACAGTCAACAGGGACATCAGGCAATTTTGAGAAACTAAGCATTCCAGAAGAAGCCAGAGAACCCATTCACTCTACTACAAATTGGCCAGAACCACCTCCGGACAACTGGGAAAATAAGGTACTGACCTTATCTTCCCATAACAAAGAACTCTAGTAAGTAATTATAGCGTAGTCTACATTTGCTGTTAACAGTGAATGAGTGAAAAATTTCCAATATTAATTTGTCTTATTTTAGAGAGAGTTGATATATATACTACATTATACTAAAACTAAGGCATAACCGGAAATAAATTATAAAGTCAATTATACGAATAAAATAGTGAATGTCAATAAAATTTAATTAAGGAAATCGTAGAAATAATCTTTAATAAATAAAGAAAACACAAATAAAGCCTAAATTCAACTAAAAGGTGATATAAATTTTAAATCATATTTAAGGTGGTGTAATATAATGAGAATTAAATATAATAATTAAAAAATAAAAGTAAAAAAGATCGTAATTAGGGAATAACGGCAGTAGAATTCCATATGAGTATTCCCTAAATCCAAACAAAGATTCTGCACTTTCTTTTGTTTTAATTACTCTGATATAAGGAATAAAAAGATGTAAAACATAAAAAATACAATATTTTTCAATATTATTTTTAAACAGGAAAATATTTTTTAGTAATTTATGCAGCAAAAACATTATACTTGTATTACTACTTCATTATATTTTAAAAAATAATTATGCTATTTAAATTGTTATATTTTACCTTACCTTACACCTTTGACTGTAAACTTAGTCATTCCATAGATATTCAGATTTGCTACATTACTCCACAGACCACTCTTAAATTTCATTTCAGTACTGGGGATAAAGAGAGGTTCAAATTGAGGAACATCTGCTGAAATAACTAATGTTTAAATGATTTTAAAATAAAGCATTTTTAAATAAAATGTTTAATTATTTATAAGCAAAATTTATATTTTCTGAAAACCCTTTCACAGAGAATTGGAAGTAAGGATTTGGTTAGGCCAAGATTAATGGACACTGAAGAAGTGGTTTTTAAATTGTGGTTGAACTACATAACGAAAACAAACCACATTGCAGAAAGTGGTGTTAAATATTTATTACAATACATTGTAAGGCATATTATAACAAACAGTATTTGAAGAATTAACTATTTTTCAAATTAGATAGTTTCCTTTTTAAAATTTTGGGCACAAATGTATTCGTACAAACCTATATAATTTAACCCTTTTTACTAGAAGATGAGCCACTATGTGTGGGTATTGATTGATAATTAGAGTGGATAAATCTTCACCAGAAATCTGATAGGGCCACTATGTGTGGCCTGCAATATTTTGTTGTTAGGCTCAAAGTGTATCAGACATTGTTTACACCTAATGCTCAGAATAAAATCACACCTTTTGAATTTATTCTTTCAAACCTAAACTTTTAACAATTAATATATTCATTTTTGTATAAATATTTGCAATTATAATTTTTATTACTGAGTCACTTAATATTTACTGATAAGGAAATTACTATGTTATAATTACAATATTTCTTAATATATAGTTTTTTTAAACCTTAAAAACTATGATTACTTTTGTAAATCCATGTGTCAAAGTCTTAATGAATATTGTTATTTATAAAAATAAGTACAATTGACAAGAAAGACATTAACTTTATTATAAATAAACATAGCCTTCCAGTCATATCATCATTATTATAAGTTATTGATGACGTGTAAAAAAAAACAAATAATAATGTTAACCTAATACAATATATTTTAATTGCAGTTTAAATTCAAACTTAGAACATAGACTAACACTAATCAACTAACAATAATAACAATAATAATAATTTCAAACTGTATAAATTAATAAATTCACTTTAACTTCAAGAAAAAAAAACAAAAAAGCAAGTACCATAACAATGTTGCCTCTTCATTACCATATGTATAAAACTAATCAGTGTCAATAAACAGCAAATTCAAGTATAGACTAATACAATGAATTAATTCACTTTAATATAAAAAGGATGATTGAATACTACTTACCATTGCTGACTTCATCTAGAAAATTCGATAGCCACAAAGAGGGTTTCTGGCATGAGAGGAAGATCTGAATAACATTCAACTGATCTTAGGTTAAGCTATACGATCTTCTTGTATATCAAATTTCACCTTTCTAACTCATATCGTTAATGAGGTATTTCCATATTAAAATCATCAGAATACATGGAAGATAAAAAGCCTCTTTGAGGTTTATATATATATATATATATATATATATATATATATTATATATATATTTTTTTTTTTTTTTTTTTTTTTTTTTTTTTTTTTTTTTGGAATAGGAACAATTATTATCATACAGTAATTAACATCAAAAGTATTATCCAGTACTGAAATAGAGAAAAATATTTTCAAGACATATTATCAAGAAATATTATACAGTTTCAGATATTCAATAATTTTTATTACAGCTACTTTGCAGATTTTGCTTACCATTAACAAATTCAGAAATATCCATTGTCAAACTATCCTGTAAATATCTTATGAGATTCTTTTCATTTTTGTAACATCTCTTGAAGTAAGATCCTAAAGATAAAACATAAAACATACACTGATTAACATTAATAAATATACAAGTGACTGGGAAACACTATCCAAGGGTAAGGTAGTATTAACTTAAATAATAAAATCAAATTAAAGTAGTAGAAGTAATACTTATTACAAAATTGTAAAAGTAAATATCTTGTTTCAAGCCATAACTAATTAGAAAGAAGAGCTATCCTGGGGCAGCAGAGTAGATTGTGATGACAGATACCCAGACCAGTACAACTGTGAAAAAAAGTTTGTAGGAACACATCTAAATGCTGTTAAGAAACCTAAAAAAAACTGTTGCCAAACATGTTCTCCTGGTAAATATATAGTTCAGCACTGGTGGGAGGGAATTCTGTAACATTAAAATACATATTCTGTAATTTATAACTTATTATAATTACCTTTCAGCTATTAAAATTTTAACTTCCTACTGACACAACAACAAAAAATTATCTCAAGACCAATAAAATAAATTAGAGGTTGCTTAAGCCTTATCAATGCAAGCGGAGGCAGCTGAAATGAGCAGTTAATGTGTTTGGCGATCCCACCATTACTCTAACACATATAACTCTTATTTAACTACACAAGAGACAAATATACACACATTTCTACATAACATATATATGCTAGCTAACTCCAAAGTATAAAGCGATCAATGCTGACCAAGTGTATACCACTGGCTTAATGTGTGTAATAAATGGAACCCTGAATACGTGCCAACCTCCCAGTGTATTTTGGCCTTACCCATGCATGCAGGCCCCTGTGCTGGTAGACATAGCTAATCATCATCCCATACTTATAAGGAGGTGCATATAATAGTGGGAACACACTGCACAACAAAAAGCAAGCCAAATAGAATACAAATCACGATAACGGTCAAGAAAAATTGAAAGGCAATTAACAGAGCAAGCATGTGAAAGTACGTCGTTACACTATAGGGAATTCACCATTAGAGGTGGGGAGTTTTCCAGATTGAATCCTCTCCAAATCCTAGACTTTACTGGAGATATTGTATTGCGTAACTGAACATCACAGGAATATAGAAAGGGGTGGCAGTTGATCTACAGTTGATTATTGGACTAACTTTCTGCTATTATGGAATTATGCGATTATGGAATTTTCTGCTATTTTTCCATGAAGTAATCAAAATTCTGATATGTGTTGCCATTCAGCCAAAAAAACATGGGGCGCTTATAGGTTAATATATAGTAGTAGTTATCTAATTTTATGCGCCCCACGTTTTTTGTTTTTAATTGTACAAGTATTTTAATGTCTATAAAAATTCACTGTCACAAGTTTTTAAGACAATCTGTGTGTGATTATGAATCTGTATATGTTTATAAATCTCGATAGCTTGATGCATTTATAAGAATTTATTTTATACTTTTTAGTCCATTTTAAAACGTGACTTTTTTAAAAAAAGTTTTTTTTATTCATATAATTATTTCAGTTTTTGATAAAAATTCATGATATAGTAAAATATGGAAAACATAACTTTAAAACTTGAGTAAATTTTCAGTTAGATCAGTTATTCTCCAAAAGATTGCAGCATAACCCAAATATTTTGACCCTATCTAGAGTTTATAAGAAAAAAAATATTAGTGAACATAACACAGAATATTCTTATAACATTCAATATGTCAAAATATGGTAAAACCAAATAAAGAATATTCATTTAACATTATTTTCATATTCAAAATATCAAAATCAAAATAAGGTAAAGATAAAATATTTATTTGATATTTTACTTTTACTTATTTGTGACATTTATATATTCTTCTTATTTAACAATTTATTTAGATTGCAATTTATTTATTTAAATAAAATAAAGAATATCAAATAAAAACATTAATCTAACATTATTTTGAAGTTCAAAATATCGAAGTTAAAATAAGATAAAGTTAAAACATTTTTTAAATTAGATATTTTTACTTATTTTTCATACCTATATACTCTTCTTATTTTCCTTAGATAAAATAAAGAATATCAAATATAGAAATCAAATTTAAAATACCAGAGTCAAAGTAAGATAAAAAATAAAATATTTTTTATTTTATTTTCACTTATTTTTGACATTTACACCCCATATCTATTTACATAATTGGTAATTTATGAAAATCTCACCATATCTATGGGGCATTTTTGATTTTTTTTTAATCAGTTTTCTAGCTCTTTTTAATTAAATATCCTTAAAAATTAAAAAATCAACAATCGAAATTTTTCAATCAAACAAACAACAATAATAAAAAAATCAAAATTGGATCACATTTTACTGAAATGTATACATTAATGTCCTCCTATGTGTTTTTTAATTAATCGCCAGTCTGTACAGTCTTTTTTTTAAAAAAAAGTTACTTTTGGAAAAAAACTTATTTTAAAGAGGATCCATTTTTTTAATATTCTTATTTTCTAATTCAATTTCTATTGTAAGCCAACTTGTTTCAGAATTATACCAGTCAAAGTTTAGACTTTAAAGTAGCTATAAAACTAACTATATTCTAAGGTAATAGACTGAATGATATCCATATCTAATAATTTATGTAATTTATTGTTTTTCTACATTCTTTTATTTGTATATAATATAATTTGGTGAGGTTTGCCAAACTCCTGATCTGTGTGTGTGTGTGTGTGTGTGTGTGTGTGTGTGTGTGTGTGTGTGTGTGTGTGTGTGTGTGTGTGTGTGTGTGTGTGTGTGTATTTTTGTGTATGTGTGTTATTTTTGTGTTTGTGTTTATGTGTGTGTTTGTATTTGTATTTGTGTTTGTGTGTGTGTGTGTGTGTGTGTAATTGTATGTACATGTATATATGCATGTGTGCGTGTCAAAGAATATATATATATATATATATATTATTATTATCTGCGCATAAACCCTATTGGATCACGCAAAGCACTCCGACTCATGTCTTGTTCCTTCTAATCCTCCACACCTCCCTCATCCTGTCCCCATGGATCCTCATCCGCTCCTCCGTCCATTTTACCCCTGCTCTCTTTGGGATTTCATTCTCTGGGACCTTCCAACCGAGCAGCTTTCTCCTGTATGCGTGCCTATCTTCAACATCTGTTGAGTCTATTCCTGCGTCATGCAGGTCTATTCTGACTTGTGCGATCCACGACGTTCTTGATTTGACACCTTGTATATACTTAAGGATTCTGTTGACAAGTCTCGTTGTTGGGAGTCTACTGATGTGTCCATAGAACCGAAGCCTTCTTCTGATATCTGCTGCCAGGTTCGATATCTTCTCTGTGGTCTTCCGGGAGTGCAACCTGTATCCATCTTCTGTTAATCTCGGACCAAGGATCTTCCTCAAGATTTTGCATTCTTCCTTCAAAATACCCTCCATATATATATAAATATATATATATATATATATATATATATATATATATATATATGTGTGTGTGTGTGTGTATGATGTATGTATATGCAGGACCAATCTATGTAAGGGCATTCTATGTCCCCTGTAGATCCTTCCTATGTAACTAAAATATTTGTATGAAGGAAAATTTGACAATAAATAAATAATAAAATAATAATAATAATAATTATTATTATTATTCTAAATATTTTATAATAATCTTTAATATTTTAAAATCTCTTGAAGTCCTTTTTTATTTTATGAAATCTTTAAGTAAGTTCAAAATATTTAAATAAGTATAAAAATTTAATTGACATTATATATTTTGAGGAAATGTAAATTTTTACATGATCATGTAAAACGTTTAAATGAAATAATATCATATTTTTTGTTCTTTGAAAACTGGTTGTGGGCTAGGGAAGGCTGATGCCCTTCCCAATCCTTACTTCGTTCCTTCCTGCAGTGAATGAGGATGCACAATAACACCTTTATAGTTGAGTTGCAAAATTTGAAATAATATAGAATTCTGGCTCTCCTAACACTGATTAAAATAAAAATCATGACCCCATACCTCTAATAGATAATATTTTACTGGTAAATTGTTAATAGTGTAAAGTTTTGTTCTGATAAATAAATATAGGTTACAAAATTATACTAAGTATTAAAATTAATTCTATTGTAAATTTTCTTGGATGTTGTTTATTTTCAATTTATTAATATTACACTGTTAAAATGAAAGTGAGTAAAGAAGAATTAAATATGAAAGTTATAAACAAATATTTAATTAGGGAACAGTTCATCAGCTGTGTATTGTGCCACAATAGTGTTCACATTATCCTTGATGACATTGGTAAAAGATTCTTCAGAAATATCTTTGTAAATATCAAAAGCCGTTTTCCAGTTGGAATTTATTAATTGTGACATAGCGTTATCTGAAAGAGAAAATTAAAAGTAAGTAAAATAAAAATATCCAAAAAAATAGCCAATAATAATAGACAAATAAATTGATTTTAGACAATATATCTTTGAATAATGAATCATATATATATATATATATATATATATATATATATATATATATATATATATATAAAATTTCATGCTCAATATTTTCTTAAAAGATCCAGTTAGAAGCATCAGATTTACCAAAATCATTTACACAAATGTTAGTTTTGTTCGTAACAACACAGAGTGTACCAAATATGAAATAAAAGTTATAATATAAATGTATTCAAATTGATAAAAAAACAAACTCCAATGACAATGAAAAACCATATTTTTTTAATTTGAAATTTGGGGGTATTTTCTTGAGTTATGAATGTATGACCAAAACCTAAAAACCTATTTTATAGATACATGACATTATGTTTTTACAGTCCATAATTTTAGATTTGATTTTTTTCGAGAAAGCAATAATATTTAAAAAAGTTCAATCTACATTTAAATAACAAGAATGTTGACTTAAATGGGGTAAATTTTAATTAATTTTTATTGAATATTTTAAAAATTTAAAAATCCATTTGCAATTGCTCAAAATTTTGAAAATTTACCCTTTTACAAAATTGTAATTATAACTAGTTGTAGGAACCAATTATTAGGATGTCAAACAATATTTACTTTTTAATGATTTTAGAATAATTAGTTGATTTTGCTTACCAAAACTTGAAAGGCTAAAGTAAGCTTTTTCTGGATCAATTGACCAATTCAGTGTTTTAATTCTGTAATGTTCATTTCCACCTGATGTATATTTTTCAACAGAAAGATTAATAGTAGAAACGACATTTGCTAGAACACAACAAATAATTTCATTAAAACACTTAAATAAATTCAATTATTATTTTTCAACAACAGAATGTATAAATAATAATACTTTTGAAACTAATATTTCTGATATTAATAAATATTAAAATCAAAGGAGAAAAATACTTCTATAAATGTAATTTACCCTTTCTTTTCTTATCTAGTAAGTACTTTTCTTAAATGTAATTTAAGCTCGTTACATGGGTTGCTTCTACTGTAATAATATTTTTATTTTAAATGTTTAAGAAAATTGAAAGAAAAGACAAAAGTATTATAAGTTATTCTATAGGCATTCGTAATTATTGATCTTATTTTTCATTGAAGGTTCTATCCTGTTTCCTAGGGTATAATTCTCTGCAGATCATGAAATGATCTTGATCGATATTGCTGTCAGTGGATCAACCAGAGTGCATGTTACAAAAGGTAGGATGTCAATCCTGTTAAGATGTGTCAAACACTAAACAGAAGTTTGCAAAGATGTTTATATTCATAGCTATTCACCACAAAGATGTTCTTTGACTTTGGGATTAAAGAATTAGATTTTATTTTCTCCATCAGTATGTTAGTTCTTGATGTTTTCTGCTTTAAATATGTTTCCCCCTGCAAATTTAACATCATGCCCTACACTATATCCTTATTTCGCCCCTCTGTTGCAGAGGCTGAGTAATGAGTCAGGTTAATTTTAACTAGTTTTCCTTGAATTGCCGAATTTCTGACAAATGATGTAAAATAATGCCACATTCTTACATATCCAATTAGGATTGGACCAATCACAGTAGATAAGATGCAGAATAGAGAAAGCAAGTGCCTCCTACAAACAAATGGCTAAACTGTTCAAAAGTCATAACCTCAACTTCAATATCAAAATCAAACACCTTTGGTGCTATATTTTCTCATTACTTTTCTAGGGAGTGGAAGCATGGACACTAACTGAGACAACACAAAGGAGATTTGAAGCCTTCGAAAATGTGGCTCTGTAGAAGAGTGTTAAGGGTCTCATGTGTAGACAGAATAATCAATAGAGCAGTGATGGAATGAGCGAAGAAAGACCTAGACGTAATGAACACTATCAAGAGAAGAAAACTTGAATATCTTGGACATATTATGAGATGAAAGCAAACACTACCTTCTGAAATCTGTTTTCCAAGGGAAAGTCTGTGATAAAAGAGGGCCAGGAAGAAGAAAGCTACCATAGCTTAAAAAATTGAAGACATGGTTCACAAAAATGATCACCGACCTATTCAAATCAGCCATGAACAAAGTTATCATATCCAGTATGATCACCAATATTCAGAACGAATAGGCACCCGAAGAAAAAAAATAAAAATATAAAAGAATAAACTTTTGAGTCTATACAAGTTATTTACTGTAATTAAATTATCTCATATGTGTAGATATGATTTAATAATTTCATTTGTAATTCATAATTAAGGACAACTACTACAATTTGGTTACTTACTTAAAGTCATTTTACTGTGACCAGTGCCAACTACTGGGAAACCTGTTACTTTCACGTTCAAATCGTAATCACAATCTAATACAATAGAGGGCGAACTGATTACCAGTTGCATTGTGTTTGCATTTTGGTTGACACTGTAACATTGATAACATACAAATAATATTGTTTGAAATAAGTATTTTTATATAAATAGTATACCATTTTAGTACTTAAAAATATAACATTAAATATGATTAAATGTAATACTGAAATCATTCAAAGTGTTATTGTAATCAAAATATGATTTTAAATATAAACAACACAATAAATGTATTTATTCACCAGAGGAATGCTGCATTCAACCCTGTAAACTCTTACTATAGCTGCCAAGTGCATATACTGTACAGTACAATTGAATATGTTGAAAGAAAACAAACTATAATAGGATTATTTTTATAACCATCACAAAGGGTGTGAAAAAACAACATTACTTTGTAAAATCTGTTCAGTAGAGAAACATTGGTTCAAAAATGATATCTATTTTCCATTTCTCCTTTTCTTTTCAAACTGAATACCCTGACGTGGCTATAACCTAAATAATTAAAACTATTTTGAAAATAACCTCATTTTATTCATTGTGATGGCAAGAAGCATTAAGATGGCAATAAAAAATAAACTAATTAATAGTAATAAAAATAAAAGTGATTTTTAAATACAGTGATCAAATCTATAAGTACAAGTAATAAGTAATAATAATAAAATTTATAATTGGGACTTCAAAACGAATTTTCAAAAACTAGCAATGCAATTTATTTGATAACATCTTAAGCAGGTTTATCTCCCAGTAAACTCTGTTTCAAAATGTTAACCATTTATTAAATATAAATTTAAGTTGCTAATTACTGCAGAATTTAAAACTTATTATGATGGGAAATTTGCATAAATGCCATAAAAAAGTTAGTTTTACTTCATGGAAAATTTAAAAAATTTTGAAAACATGGAAATCACATGATCTACTATACAAATTTTAAAGAAAGAAAGACTAATTTCATTTATATTGTAGTTAGTGACTTTGTATTGAAAATATGTTTTTATTTTGTAATAAATCAAAAGAAACTTTATGAAATTCAACAAAACTAACTGTAGACTTATAAGTGAGTGCATCCCTGATGATTTGCATTGTGATGTTACAGCGAGGTGGCATATATCACAATATTTATTACACTGAACAACACATCACATTGGCAACATCTGCAATGCATTGCATTACAAACAGATTGGACAAAATGTTTGTATATCTTTTATAAACATAACATGACTACCTGAATGCAGCTGTGGATGTTTACAAATTATAGTTCCTTATCTAGATGGGTTAACACTTAGAGGTGTTGAATTTGAAGAAATTTGAAATCATATAAACTTCTGACCAATCTTGTTGAACAGAGGTGTTTGTTATGGTTATACATTAAAAACTTTCTTTGTTCATAGCATGGATAAAATTTCTTCTATTTTAATGTAAAAATAAAATATGTAAGAAATTTTTTATGGCAATTTGATAAAAATGTACTCATTTTGTTTGTTATAATTGTCTTTTGAATAGTTATACTAATCATAAAACTAAATTTTACAGCAAACTCCTTAAAATCTAACTAAAACAAATTTTGCAAACAAAATATTCACTTTATTCTTTATAATTGTAGGTAGTGAATTTTTTATAAGTTATAAATGTGTCAAAATCAAACTGATATTAAATATCATTAATTTTATGGAAATACAGTTAAATTGCATAAGCTATTGAAATAATTTTGATCAATAATTACTGTCCAAAAATCGAAAAACTAAAAAACTAATTAACTACTGGAACAATTTTAACAAAATAATGGTTTATTTTGTTCTTCCTGTTTGTTTTTTGTATTTTTTTAAACAAGAAAATATTTTTTATTAATTTATTTCAGCAAAAATGTTATATGTTTATTACTAGGTCATTATATTTTTAATTTATTTAAAAAGTTAAACTGGTTTTAATTTTAAAAATGTATTATACTTCATAAATTGTTATATTTTCCTTACTTTATGCTTTTGATTGTGTACTTAGTTATTCCATAGATGTTCAGATTTGTAAGTTTTATTTGGTAGCTCAGCAGAATACCATTACTACCTCTCATTTCAGCACTGGAGATGGAAAGAGGCTCCAGTTTTGGCAAACCCAATTCAGGGACACCTGCAGACATGACACATTTAATTTATTGAAACAATTGGAAAATTGAGCATTTATAAATAAAATTGTTAATTATTTATAAACAAAACAAAATTTAAAATTTTCTGGAAACCCTTTCATGGACAATTATAAGTGTTTAGTTAGGCAAAGATTAATGGACACTGAAGAAGTGGTTTTTAAATTGTGGTAGAATTACAAAACTGAGACAAACCACGTTTGAGAAACTGATGTTAAAGAATGACTATGACACATTGTAAATCAAGTTATAATAAACAATATTTGAAGAATTAATATTTTTTTCAAATTAGCATGTGTTTCCTTATAAAATTTTCAGTACATTTGTACAACCCTATATATTTTAACCCTTTTTTGCTCGAAGAGCCACTATGTGTCTTAAAAGTGATATTTTAATCAGATCAGATAAATATTTACTGCAGCATCCCCAAACCTCGTCCAATTCACTAGGTGTGGCTTGCCATGTTTGTTGTTAGACTTAATGTTTGTTAGACCTTGTGTATGCCTAGTGCTCAGAAATACAACAAACGTGTTTGAATTTAATCTTTCAAATCATAAATTTTAATAATCAATATAATAGTTTTTGTGTAAAATTTTGCAATTAACATTTTTCTCACTGAATCGTTCAATGTTTACTGATAAAGAAATCACTAGGTTATAATTAAATATTTTTTTAATAGTTTTTTTAATTTTTCAGAAACTATGATATCTATGTGTGCACAGTATGTGTGCAGATGTTTTAACAAACATTTTTATTTATAAAATAAGGACAATTATATTAAAGGCATTAACTTAAATTATGTATAAATACAGCTGTCAAGTTGTATCATCACTATTATATGTTATTACTGAAGTGTAAAAATAGCAATGAAGTGTCGACCTGATAAAATACAGTTAAATATTGCAGTATAAATTCAAATCAATGTGTCAAAAAAATTTTAAATTAAAATATAAGCTAATGTAATTAACCAATTCATCTGAATTTAAAATTAATAAAAACAGTTTGTAATGTAGTACTAATATTTAAATTTTGCAAATGTAGGTACATTTCTTGAATGGTTGACTAAACGTAAATAAATATTATATAACATCAAAAGATGAATAAATTACTATTTTCAGTTAGGTCAGTTAATTTAATTGTATATGCTACAATTTTCTTGTTTTTGAATTTCACCTTCCCAACTCTTATTGTCACTGTGATAATTTCATATTAAAGTTTTAAAAATATTTAGAAAACAAGAAGCCATTATTGGGCTTTTATCTTTTTTTTATGGAATAGTTTATTAAAATACAATAATTTGCACTATTATATTAAATAAATTATATATTAACATATTAATAAAATATATTATATAAATTGCACTAATAGTATTAAAAATACTATTAAATATATTTAATAGTATAGTTCAGAATTATTATCCAAATATTGAAATACAGAACAACATTGTCAAGACTACTGTACAATTTTAGAAGTTCAGTAGTTATATGAACTTCGTACACACATGAACTTTGTAGATTATGTAATTTGTAGATTTTTCATACCATTAACGATTACAGAACCAGCTTTTGCCAAACTATCCTGCAAACATGCTTGTAGACTCCTGTCACTTTTATGACATATCTTGAAGTAAGATCCTAGAGCTAAAACATAAAAAATACTCTAATTAATAGTAATAAAAATAAATGTGATTTTTAAATATAATGATAAAATGTATGCTTATAGATACAATAATAATAATCCATACTTATCATACAAATAATTAGTAATAATAAAATTTATAATTGGGACTTAAAAAACGAATTTTCAAATACTAGCAATGTATATCGAATGAGGGAAGCAGGGTGAGGCATTAGTAAATCTTGTAGTGTCACAGAAAACAAGTCTACTTGTACTTTCATAATTTTCACCACACACATGAATAGGAAATATTAAAAAGACCAGACAATCTTTTAGTATGCATTAAATGAACTTTAAATAATCCTTTTAAAATTTATAATTCATATGAGACATAGATTACCAGTTTGTCTATGAATTGGAATTGGTATATCTGTTTCTCTAATATATATTTCACTAGCAGAGGCAGATGGAGTGAGCATCTAATAGGCTTAGCAATCTCACTGCACCATAGAAGAATTGGCAAGCAAATTTGAAGCAAGTTATCCAAACGCATCAACTCTAAATTCACTAGAGTTAGACAACTTAAGAGGGCAGATGTCAATTGATAATCCGCACACTGTTCTACCTCTGATTCTTACATTGATTAATCTTTGCACAAACATGTAGAAGAACTTAAGCCTGGAAAGTAAAAATTTACTAGTCCCAATCACTCAGCGGCTCGCAAATTGTGTATGGATTCGAAAATTTTGAAGTTTCTCCAGCTGGATCTAACCTTTCTTCATCTATCTGCTCATGGGTTCCTTCATTCCAAGTCATGGTGAAACACTGTACAGCAAAAATGCATGGCTAAGGTAGTTCTGAGCTAGTATGTGAGCTCTCGATACCAGGCAATATGTTAATTTAATCTAGCCTTACTTGATCATGCAAGGCTCTGCATGGGTGGACATTTTATTTTCCTATCTAATTGTGAGCCCTGCAGGGGGTGCAGACTAGCTGCACCTATTGAGAGGATTTAGACATCCCTCACTGTACCCGAGTCTAACACGCACTTACACTTACGACTTTAATACTTTACACTCACACTTACATTTAGGAAGGTGATAATAGCCTCAATGTTCTTTTCGCCATAAAATAAATAAAAAAAAAAAATCTAATTGTGAGATTTTTACAACTGGAAACAAACCATCAAAACACAGAAAACCCTGTTGAATCTGGAGATTGAAATTAGTGTAAAGGGGTAGAAAACTGGAGCTGTATCTAACAAGCAGTGAATTTCAGCAGACTGTCATTACACTACAGTGGAAGGAGTGGGAGATGGGTTAAACATATTAAGTAAGTAAGGTGGCAGCCTATCTCAAAGCAAACCAACATTTGTAGATATCTGCTGGGAGAGCAATAGTGCAAACTGAAAAGACAGGGGGCAGTAACAAAGGGACTTCTGATTAAGCCCAGAAGCAGAAGACCATCCAATGATCAAATCTTGGGTGTGATAAATAACCCTTACAGGCTGTAAAACAAGGCTGAAGGGAAATATACTTCAGATAGATGTCAGCCAGGAACATTGAGATCCTGGGAATAGGGCAACTCAGAAAAGCCATGAGACATGTTACAGGGCACTGCGGTCTGTGGTCATGAAGTATAGGAATGTCCCTCGGTGAAATCATGTAGGATATGCATGTTATTGCAGGATATGTAATACACAATTCTGACATGTTTTCCTGCAGGAATGAAAGGGTATTTGATTGCCAGGACAATAAGGACCTCTAGCAGAGTGAGTTAGTAAGTGGGCTACTGAAACTCATAGGATTCTGAACTAGAATCTAGGAGGCTTAGTTGACAATAGGTCCTTTAATAATAGTGCCAGGGGCCACAAATACCATAACATCAAACAAATTTTTTATCTACTGGGCCCAAATGTACTTAATATATATATAAAAAAAATGTGAATGACTATAATTCCTCCTTGAGGAAAAGATGAAAAAACTATCTAAATTATTTCACCTATATTAACTGAAAAAGAGCCGTTCTGATTTTAGCACTCAAACTTCTGCCACTAAAGACAGAAGAAGAAAACACATTTTTATTGGATTATACTCGTATAGATGCCGGGTGGGTGACAGTGGTGTCTAATGTGTATAAAGTACTTACACTCAAATACAAAATGTCATTCTGGCATTTACAGTCATGGTTGTTACCCCCTGCTGCTATATAGAGGCAAAGTTAGTAATGAGATAAATTCATGATCGCCTTCTAGTATTTATATGAAGGGAATTAATAGAAATCATGAAACTCTCACTCAAGCTGGTATGGTAGAGGAGAAGAGGTCACACTGCTTCATTTGTGAAAAGAAGACGATACAAAATTACCAATGTGGCTAATTTGTCTTGGAGTACAAAACACATTGCCCATCTTTCAGCATCAAAATTTAATGTAGTTATGTGAACAGATATTTCAATACAGAAAACTTAAATTACTTCAAAAAATTATTCGATAACATCTTATGCAGGTTTATCTTCCAGCAAACCCTGTTTCAAGATGGTAACCATTAATTAAATATAAATTTAAATTACTAATTAATGCAGAATTTAAAGCTTATTATGATAGGGAATTAAAACCTGAAAGATAAAGGAGTTACGAATTTTTCTTTCTTGCTCCAGAAAATATAAATACAGAAAGTGTAGAGATTGTTAAAAAAAAATCAACATTGAGATTGTGTTCAAGAACAGATAAAAATTAGAATTTCTCGAATTTAGTTTATAACTTTTTCAAATTTTACAAAATTTGAAATTAAATGGAAATTAAAATTTGAAATGGCTAGAGTGTATCCATCAGTCTCAAAACAAAATACTTTACCAAAAACCTGATACAGGAAACATAAAATTTAAAAACAAATTTTATCTAATTTCTTAATTTTGATGAAACAGAGTTTGCTTAAATGTTGGCCATATTATATGACCTGAAGTGAGTATAAAAAAATTAAAGTTTACAGTTTTGAATAAATTGGAAAAAAAACTAAAAATAAACACTGATTTCTGTTTTATTTATTTTTGTGATAATATTTTCTTTGTACACAAAATTTTATTTGTATAAATTTTAAATTTTGAATAACCACTATCTTTGAATTATATACATATATTTATCTATTAACTATTATATATATATACTGTATATATGACTGAAATTTGAGCAAAATTTAATGAACAAATTTTGAGAAATTAGATGATTTTCAGTTTGTTTATTGTTACTTTCCAAAAAAAAAAATTTCAGGAAGGAATTAATTACACCATTTTATTACATGCATGTCATTTCATCTGTATGTCTATTTGGCTTACAGTTAGTTTTGTAGTCCATAAATAACTAAACAAAATGTATGTGTTGATATCTTAAAAACCAATTTCCAAAAATTAGCTTAATTTCCAGGGATTTTTGTAACTTTCAAAGCTAATTTTAAAAAATAATAATGTATAATATTTTAGCACCATTTAATTTGAATAGCTATTATTTCAAAATTAATTGAAGTACAGTTTTTGCGTGGTAACAAACTTGTAAATATTATTGTCAAAATAGCTTTTGTACTACCTCTAAATCAAATTGTACCAAAAGTGATTCTCAAGAAATAATTTTCCAGTGACAGTTTGTTAAAAACAGAGTATTTTTTACTAATACGAGAATTTCCTTAACAAATCTACCACATTAAAATGTTGCCTTTCAAATAAAATTAGATTATTATTTTAAAAAGTAAATAACTATTTTTGTAATAAGTTTTTTTAATTTAATTCATCTTTATTTAATAAATATTGTAGTATCAAACAACAGTGCGAGGATAATAGAAAGTAATATTACATGATATTGAAGTAAGTATTGAATACAGTGATACAGTGCATACAGTAGTGGAAGTGAATTTCCAACAATATTTTTTGTTTAACTTTTGTTAAAATCTGATTCATAATAAAGTTCTGCATGTTAGTACAGTGTTTTAAAACTTTGTGTAAGATAAAAAAAACTTAGTATTTTAAGATTTTAAAAGATTGGCATTTTGAAATAGTTGAATTTATTAAGTGAAAAACTAGTCCAATCAATTACTATAATCTATTTTTGTTCAAAGTTTGAATCAAATTGCACAAGAATTGCAAACACGATACTGTGAATATATGATATATTTCTTTAGCTCCAAAGTAAATTAAATAAATAATTAAAAAGAAGTATCAAAAGTAAGTAACTTAATTCAGGCCCTAACTAAAAAGGATGAACATCTAACCTGGGGCAGCAGAGTAGACTGTGCTGACAAGTGCCCAGACCAGTATGACTGCGAAATAAAGTTTGTAGAAGTACATCTAAAAACTGTTGCTTACGAAAAAATATAGGAAACTGATGCCAGACTTGTTCTGCTAACAAATATATAGTTTAGCACTGGAGGAGGGGATTCTTAAACATTAAAATACATATTCTGTAATTTATAATTTGCAATTAATCTGCATGCAGCTGTTCAAATTTTAACTTCCTACTTGGTACAACCAAAAAAAATTGCCACGAGAACCCAATTAAATAAATTAATAGTTGCTTAATCCTTAACAGTAATTAGTAAACTTCATAAATGTTACAAAATAACTAGATTATGTATTTGTTAAATTAATAATATGCCTGCTGACTTTTCTTTTAAGTTTCAAAAGAGCATAAAATGCGTTCAAACAGAAGTCATATATTAAACACGACTGGTGATAAGAATATAATTTTGTTTTCACAAAATCTGAAGGTAAATTTTCAGCAAAAAAATAATTAATTGATGAAAAATTTAATTTATAACAGGATTGTCATTTCAGTCTTAAAAAATTCTAATTTTATCAAATTTGCCTTAATTTTACTTAATTATGCTTGTTCCTGGTATTGAACAATCATACCAGAAAACCAAATAAACATGGTATGGACTTGAAACATTTAAATGATTCTGACCTTCAGATAATCTTTTGAGGTCTAATAATTTCTCAAAATCGGCTGACCAGTAAAAATTTTCATTTGAAAACAAAATGCTCCATATTCAGTCTGTTTGATTTTTTTTTTTTTTTTTTTTTTTAAGAAACTATTCACACCTTTACAAATTAGTAAGATTTTAACTTTCAATCTGATATACATGTTTTTCATGATACTTTTTATCAGTATCATATACCATATTCAAAATTTAAATATGTACATATTCAAAATGGTGACATTTTAAAAGTTATCAAGTCAAATATATCTATGATCTCGTAAGTGTTAGAGAAATAAAAACAGATCCACAGCTTAGATTTGAATAGATTTTGGGATTTTTAAAAATGTTGATGTACACTTTAAGTTTTTACCTAGGCACATTAAATTTTTCATAATATTTCTTTGAAGCTATGAAAAAATTCAAAAGCCACTTTTGAACCAAATATCAAATTTTATTTATGATTAGTTATAAAGAATGTCAATTTTGGTTTAAAGAAATTACATTTTAAATGCCTTAAACTTTCAGTTTTCAAAATATTGATGATTAAATGCACTAGAAAGAAATGGTTGGATGGAGGGATCAGCTGACCATGAAGAAAACTATTTCATTTAACTGAATTTCATTTTCATTTTATTGAATTGTAATAAGTAATTACAATTTGATTTATAAATTTTTGGATGCTACTGATATTAAATTTGGTTTATTGACTGTTAAAAAAATTACAATAAATTGTTACAATTTCACTTAATTCAATTGATATTTGGGTTATTTTCTGATGTAAATCAGGCTTTCCTGATTTCTATAAATCAGGAATTTCTTTGATATACATCAAAGAATTTCTACTTAAAAAGATTTTCTTCAATTCTTCCTAATAGCATCAATCACAATTTTTTGAGATTTATAGTCACCACAATTTATAGGCCTATTATTGCAGTCTAACCATTACATTTGAGCCAACTTCATTCATAACTTTTAGAGCTATCTTTGTGGAAATTTATATTTTACTATTTTTTCAGTAACTTGTAGGTAACCTTAATTTTAAGACTTACTAATTAAAAAAAATCCCTTTAGCTTAAAATTTGAACAGAATTAGAATTGAAGTTTTTTCAAGGCAAATAACATGAACACATATAGCTACAAATTTACTAAAAAGTTTGTTTTTTGGAACCTCATAAAAAACTGATAAAAGTGACACATATCAAATGTTTGAGAGGTTGAAATACAGAGAAAGCTCTGTAGAAAGTAGAAAGAAATGAAATGCATAGCTTTTCTGTTCAAACCCAGGAATAATACAGTTAAGAGGGCTATCTCCTGGTCATGCCTCTGAAAGTATATTCCCATAAGCATGTGAGCATTTCCACACTGAACAATTTATTACCACACCTCTGAGCATGGCTCAGGGAGTTCTTGGATTTAGAATCATTAAAAAAACACTCCTTAAGGTAGTAAAAAAAAAAAATTAAATTTAGTACACTGATCTGATTAGTAGAGTTTCAAGAATGTAACCAAAATTTAAGAAAAATCCGAGTTGATTTTGAAAAATTAGAGAAACTTGTATTTTTATTGTCAATAGTTTGAAATATCGATTTTTTTTTAGTTATGAAGCCAATAGTTTTCCTTGAGTACATACACTTAAGGTAAATTTTATTAACACTTTTAAATCTTGTTTTGGGGAAAATTTTATTCTATTACTACAAAAGCTTTTTAGCCAACAAGCTTGAAAACTACTAAATTTCATCAGAATCGGTTGATTCATTTAGTTTGTAGCAAAGTTTATAAACAAAAATACAAAACACTCATATACACACTCACACACACACACACACACACACACACACACACACACACACACACACACACACACACACACACACACACACACACACAACACTTGAAAATGGATATATCCATAAAAATTTTGCTATAGATTTTTCTAAGAATCACTATATTTTTCACATACTTTACATAGTGAGAAAGAACAATTTTATTTGTTACACCAACTTAATAAATATATAAATAAGTACAATAAATAACAATAATTTATATGCATAAAATTTTATAAAAATGAATTCTATTAAATAATTGTGTGTGTAAATAAATAACAAATGCAATGAAGATATTTATAGGATTTACAGGATTGTAAAGGAACAACAGATTAGTTACTTAGTCTTGTTAAAATAGTAATAGTGCAAATAAATGAGTAATTCAAATAGTGTTTTCTGCTAATTACATCATTCAGGCCATATCTGGGAACATATCTGTGTATGAAACTTTGTCAAAGATGTTGGACGATAATTTTAAAAGAAGTTCAGAAAACGCAGATTCCATCAGTGGTTTCAGCTGCTTGAAAACCTCTTCCCAATTCTCATTCATGAATGTGTTCATGGTTTCTCCTAAAACAAGAAACAGATTTTGTTAAAACTGTATTAGTAACCACAAAATAATAAAAATAAAAGTGATTTTTTTTAATATATACACTGTTATTCAAATCTGTAATACTGTAGCACTGTATGAAATTCATAAATGAAAAATTTAAATAGTCGCAGCACACAGCTGTCTTGCAAGCATGGTGAAAGTGAATTTTCAAAAACAATTTTTTTGTTATACTCCTTTTTCAAATTCAGCTGTAATCAGCATTAAAATTTGCATATTCATTAATAGTATTTTACACTTTTAAATTACACAGAAATTACAAAAATGTACCTGACTACCATCAAATTTGATTTTTTTAATTTCAATGTATTTTGAAAATTCCAAATGCAAATTTATACACTTTTTCATAATGGTTTTGTGAAAACATATTGTCAAAAAAAATTAAGACCAAAATATTATGAATTTTTAAAGTTTTGAAGCAGCTGCCGTTTTGAAACTGTAGACGGTGTTGTTTGTTGAGTAACAAACTTCTTCAAGCTATAACTAAATCGATTTTTGTTGCCAAGTGTTAATCAATTTGGATCAAAAATGCAAAACAACACACACACACGCACTCACACACGCATGCACACACACACACACACACACACACACACACACACACACACACACACACACACACACACACACACACACACACACACACACACACACACACACACACACACACACACACACACACACACACACACACACACACACACACACACTTGTGTGTGCACGTATGTGTGTGTGTGTGTGTGTCTATTACCCCACAAAAAGTGATCTAGAAGTCATCATTATCAAGGGTGAGAAAGGATCGGTGCTCATTTCAATGACCTAGGTCTGGTTTTGTTTTTACCCATATAATGTTTGTTACCAGTAATTATACTGTGTAACTTAAACACCATTATGTTTGTTGCTTGAGGCTGCAAAGCAACGAAAGAACAGGCAGCCTGCAAGAGACACAGCTTGCTATCATTAATGCAGTTACTATTTCACAGTTAAACTTAATGTAGATTGATGTACATTAATGTAGAGAAAATTACAAAGAATTAGTTAGATAGCCTAATTACAAAAAGAAATTTTCAAGATATTTTATAGATTTTTCTGTGTATCTGTGATTTTGTAATATATGCCAACAAAGAAGCATTGTATGTCTGATTGGTGTCAAACTGATAGGCATCACTTATCGTAATGCATTCCGGCCATGGCAGCTGAAGTGAGTAGCTGATGGGCTTAGCGATCCCACCATACCTCTAGCTCATGCTTCTCTTACTCATCTACTTAAGATACACACACACACACACACACACACACACACACACACACACACACACACACACATCTTGGCTAACTCAAAAGTGTAAAATGATCTGTGCTGATAGAATGAATGACATCATTATATTATTAGTATATCAAACGTAACCCTGGCAGGGGCAACCTCCCTGTGTACCTTAGCTTGATCTACCCTCACTTCCATATCTACTTGTGAAAACAACATGAATAAGAATGTAAAATAGCGGAATATTACTGCTCCAAATAGAACACAACTTCCATGATTGAAATGGAATTAGCAGAGCAGGCATCTGCAAGCATCTTAATAACAAACTGGGATGTTATCTGTTAGAAGTTGGGGAGTTATCCACTTTCAATCATCTCCAAATTTTAGATTTTATGAAGAGACTAGGATCGGAGAACGCATTGTAACCGAGCTTTTCAGGAATTTAGAATGAAGGCATAATACAGGATCCACCAATGAAACGGGATGATTGTAGGTGGCCTTGAGACAAAGTTGGCAGGTAGTGGGGGGGATGGTTACTGGTGTGTCACCACCTGCACAATCTACCATTTAGTTGCAATGGATTGTTGGACGGGTGAACAACGTGGTTACGTGGTGAAAGCGTAATATCAAAATGGCAAAAATTTTTTGCAAACTTTATATGCTTTCCGATGTCATTTTAATGTACCACGTAACCAGCCTGTTCCATCAGATAATGCAATTTGAACATGGATAAACAACCTCGAGCAAACGGGATCAACATATTAAAAAAGAGGCAGGAGTGTAAAAACATTTCGAACACCTGAAAACATTGCAGCTGTTCAACAGGCTATGGTTAGAAGTCCTCGCCGACCAGCCAAACAACATGCCCTTCACATTGGAATAAGTGACACATCTGTTTATGGGGGGATACCTGTTTTTGTTTTATGGGGATACCTAAAAACAAAAGTTTTTCAATCACCCACAACCATTCAAGCCCTCAAACAATGAATTGTAGACGATATTGCAGCAATACCTGTTAACATGATGCAAGATGTCATGCAAAACTTCTAAACCAAGCTCCAAGAATGTCTTAACTGCATTTGAGGACATTTGGTAGACGTAGTGTTCAGAAATTAATATTTTTTTTGTATTGTATCCATAATGGCTATTCTTGTACTTTAAATTAATTACTAAAAAATATTAAAAAAGTTTTTTTTTCAACAATCATTTACTTAATTTAATCATCCCATTTCACTGGAGGACTCTGTGTATCTAAAAAGGTCTCAATGTAATAGCAACCCTAGAAATTCACGTATCTTATCATCATCATGTACTACATTGCAAATTAAACATTCTTAAACTATATCTATATTATTGATATTTATATATATATATATATATATATATATATATATATATATATATATATATATATTATTATATATTATATTATATATTATATTATTATTATAATATATATTATTTATTTATTTATTACATTTTTCAAAAATTTTAACTTTCTTTTTAAATTTGACTAATAAATTTTGTACATCACTTAAATATATTTTATAAAATTTACTTAATATTTATTTTTATTGTTATTGTTATGTTATTTTTCCAGGGACTGTTTACATCCCTGTAGTGTTTTATTGTTTACGCATTGTAATAATTTATTATATTTTATTCAAAATACCTTAATATTTTTACTTTTATGATGTTTTAGTTAACTATTATTAATTCCCTACACTTGAGCTATTTGTAATTTGTATTGAACTTTGGAAAATTCTCTTACTTCGAATTGTATAATTTTATAATTGGTAATCTCTTTACGATCCTGTTTTTGGCGATGATAATCTTTCAGGTTTTTCGCCCACAACATTAAAAAAAAAAAAAATTGATGTCATACTGATTCATAGGTGAAGTCTTATTTTAAAGAGTTCACACACATAATGTAGGTTTCAAGAAATGAAATACCTTTATTTTCAAGTAAGCTTAACTTAGGCCATTTAATAGTTTTAACCATTTGTTTTATTGATATTAATAAACAAGATTATATTATCAAAACTGAGAAGTTGCTTTGGTTGTTCACTTACAAATATATATTGTAAACAGTCAATTCAAGGTGAAAATTCAATGAATTCAAGGATTAAGTTATACCGAGTCATGCAGAGCTACTCAATCAAGTGACTCGACTGTCAGCAGTTAGATGAAAGCTGTTAGCCTTGGGTTTATGTAAAGTAAAAATACAGGAAGACAAATAACATACTTTATGACACCTATGTCTCTTCAAAGAATGTGATTATGAAACAATAAACATAATCTTGGGTCTAAATTAAATTTTTCAAAACTAAATTGATAATAATTGCAATATTGATTATTTTGAGTCATGTCTAATGTATTAAAAAACTTGCTGAAAGAAGTGATAACATATAACATATGTATCTGTTGGAAGTATTATTAGTAAAACCATCATAGTAAAACTTTAACATGCAACCTTGAAATGAATCCTGATCCTTAGATCACTTTTTTGAGGAGCCTTTAAAAATGTTATATGTATAGCACTCTAGTAATTTGATTCAAGTTTGTTACAAAAAACAATATAGGTAATAGCTTGGACAAATTTGTTTCCCAACAAAATTCATACAATTATTTCAAATCATAAAAATTCATAACCTTTTTTCTTATATTTCTGAAAATGTTATTTCAGCAACATAATGAACATTAAAATGTGCATAAATTAGCACTTATTTTATTATTTTTTAAGCAGAATTCATGTTTTACATTTTCAATTTAATTTAAAATGCTAATTAATGAATATTTTAACACTGTTCATGATTATGAAATAACATTTGGTGTAATGGTGTATTTACATTGGGATAGGTGTATGAGGATTTGTACAAGGTAATGAATCAAAATATATTACCTCATATAAGTACTCACACAAACTGTATAAGCTCCATGATTTCCTGACACATTTTGTGCAAAAAATTTCATATATTTTGACTTGTATGAATTTATTTTCTTTTGCTTTTAGGTTATGACAGTTTTTGTTATTTATTACATTTAATTAGCTGTTTATTCAGCTGACAGATATTGATTTGTTGGAAAATTCATTTGTATTTAATATTGTTTTAAAATTTTGTTTTGTATAGTATGATTTAGCATTTTTTTACAGTTTTTAAATCCTGCGTCATCTTCTAAAATGAGTTTGTTAACCAACATAATATAGACCTATATACCATGAGTTTTTTCCTTAAAAATTCTTATTGCCACTACTTACTCTTTTTTAGATTTTATTTAAATCAGTGTACATGTCGATAAATATTAAAACTTCTTATTACTAGACTCGGTTTTATTGTACAAATTTAGAAATTTTGCACTTAGAAGCTCTACCACTGACCAAGAGAAATCACCATTTGAAAAACAAAACAATTTGTATAAATATAAATGCAAGGTGTATTTCTAAAAACTATTTGGCATGTATTCTGTACATGCAATTCATAACATGATACATAACAATTCTGTATGATCATACATGTATCTCATACAAATCCTCAAATGTGTATCCCAATGTAAATGCACTATAACATTTCAAAAAATATTATGTTATTTTTACTTTTTTTTAATTTGCTTACACTCATCATCAAGACAGGTGGGTGTTACCAATAATTTTGACAATCCTGTGACACTTGTTGACAATTCAATCAAATTACTGCTTTGATGCCTCAAAATTATGTCCTTAACAAATTTTAAGATAGCTAAATATTTCCTCACACTGGAAATACAAAACAAATAACAAAAGTAGTAACAGTTGCAGCATGAAGCTATCACATTGATTTAATTGAAATAAATTACATAAAATAAATACTTTTTGGTATTGGTACTTAAGCCAATTTATTTTTAAAAAATACAATAAACTCTTACTGTTGTCACGTATATTTGCATATGTGGAATGAAATACAAAATTTTTAAATACTAATTTTGGCAAACTTTAACACCAGTTAAAAAAATATAATAATTTTTAAAATAAGTTATGAATGTACTTCGGATTTTAAAAGGCCATAATTTTGAAACAGAAGAATGAATTTGACTGTTTAATAAACTTGTCCAAGCTATTATCAAAATCAGTTTTTGCACCAAATTTTAAAAAAGTCAACAAAAATTATAAACACTAGTGCTAAAACACATTCATACAATTTTAACAGCTTCTCAAAACATGTTCTAAAGGTGCTCATTTCAAGGGAGTTAGTAGATAGGGTGTGTCAGAAAATTCCAATGTATCAATTTCTAATTGAAATTCATTTAAAAATTCAAATTATATCAATAATTTTTTTTAGTTGGCTCCATCAAGAATTTACAACCTAAAACATAAACAATTAACTTTGTTTATAGTACTTTTGATCACCATTATAAATTCCATACTTACCAAGTTCCTTGTTACCATTAAACAAGTCTTTCAGAAGGAACGTCATCTTTTTGGGTGCCAATATTACTTTAATTGAAGTTATTTCAAGATATTTTTTGCCTTCTTTCACTACCGGCGCCCCTTCTATACTCCATGTGGAAGTCATGTCATCTGCAAATATTTGTATAAGAAAGTTATCCTTCTTTCTAATTTAGCGTGTGAAAGTATATTCTATAAAGTATCACCTTTAAAATAAATACACATTTATATTTTAAAAAACTGTTTTTTAAACTTTTTAGACTTTCAAAAATAACTTTAAAAAATTTTACAGTGCCTACATGACTTACGTAAAGTAATGACTGAAGGACCTTTGCCTACAATAGGCAACATGGCAATTTTCGCGTTCACATCATAAGTGCCTTCAATTACATACTTTGGTACAATCATGTTGATTTCAAACTTGAAATGCTCTGGATCAGCCCTGAAAAAAAGTTTGTTTGAGTTTGTACTTATAGTTAACATCTCATTTAAAGATATTATTAAAGTGTTAGCCTGGATGGCCACCAAATGTGGAGCTGAGCTGGAGGGGGGACAGAATGAAGATGAACGGAAGCTGGAAGCAGAGTTTAGTCAGTTTAAAAAACATTTTTGTATTTCTTATATCTAAATATTTAGGCCTACTGTAACAGATTCTAGGAAATTATTATGTTTAAAAACTGTAACTTATGCAACAGTAACCTAGGTAACGAGAAATAATAAGTTTGGGGCATAGTCTAGCAGGGGAGGAAGAAGTGAACCAACCTATACAGAGTCAAAGCTTCATAGAGTGGAGATCAGTGACACTGCTTGACTCAGCTCAGTTACATTACATTTTCAGTAGTAGCGCTTACATTAAAAACAATAAGTTAAGTTTTGAATGCGTACTCCGCTCCACTCAGCATAATTCTGCTACCCAGCCTCATTGTGGTAAATAAACATTAATCCAGCCATATTTTGAGGATTGTTATATATTTGTTACTACAAGCATACAAATTATTTCTTTTCACAATTAGTCAAACATCAGTTATAACAATATTCCCATTAGTAAGTTATTGCAGATTATTCCCATTCTATTGCAGATTATAATTTAATTGCAGATTCACTGCACAAAATCACTTCTTATTTGAACTGGAAATCTTAAATAAGATTTCCTAAAATCTCAAAACAATGATATATAAAGACTGAGCAAAGAACTAGTTTGCTTTGCTGTGATACTTCGTTAGTCTTTTATATGTTTGCACTATGGATAACGTAGAGTCTCCCTAACAATTTCTGATGAACCGATTTTAAGAAATTATCTTATTAAATTATTTTAATTAACTTATAAAACTTAACTTATTAACTTATTGTTTTGGTTTTTGTGTCAATAGCTGCCAAACTGTACTTTGTGTACTGTTTTTGTTTAACTTATTTCAGAATTGTTGATAACTATGTTGAAATTAAACACAGTACAAATAAATAATCATCTTTTTAATTGTTAGTAACACATTGAACTTTTTACAAAATCAAAATTAATTTTATTCTCAATTAACATAAATTTTTAAAATGTAATTAATTTTAAAAATTAAATTCTTGTATTAAGAAACATTTCCCCCTTAATTAGGACCCTAAAATACTCTGCATAATTACTGATTTACTTTGAAGAGTTACAATCAAATAGCTGTGAAAATATATTGACCTGTGATTTTTAAAATATTAAAGTAAAACGTTACCCCACACACTTTTATGAATTCAAATTTTAGTAATTATTCTGAATGTTGAATGCAATCAATAATGAATGAAAACCAAAACAGTGCAATTTATATAAAAAGATGTACTTACTTAATAGATTTTATAACCGAAGATCCTAACCCTTTCTGTGTTGAATTCATGAGATTAAGATGTATTGACTTTTTATTAGCCAAGAGTTCCATTTTGGGAACAAACATTGGATCCAGCACAGGAATACCAAGATTTTTGTTTCCTGTAAACAAAATTACAAAAACTTTAAAAAAATTGTTTTCCCTTAAAAACTCATTATCTAACAACATGAAGTGAATGAAGTCATTTTGAACTCATTCCTTCACAGTTTATAGAAATGATTTACACTTCTGGTCAAGATATTTTTGAGCTCAATTAAAATGAAAATATTTACATTTTTAATCATTTTGGCTTATATTTCATCACCACTACAAATACTTTTTTGCAGTGAAAACTTCTTTAGTTACCTTACACAGGTACCTCTTGCACCTGTGTAAATTTTCAATAAGTAAATATGTTCATTACTGGTAATAAATATCTAAAATAATTAATGAACACCTATATGTCTAGCTAAGCCATTACAATTGTTAAAGCATTAATAGTTGGATATATTATAAAAGATTGATGTTTTATATTCGAATATTATGTAGATAGGTTTCAATAATAACTAATAAAATTATTTTTTTTAATGACTTTAAAAAAGTGATTTAATTAAACAAATATAAATTAAAGAGCTACCCTCATTAGTTCAAGTTTTTGAACTTTTATACTAGTAGTTCAAAGAATAGTATAATATAATAGTATAATACTTGCAGTAGGCTATATAATTGCCTGGCCAACACTTCACTATGGCACTCTGATGCACTTATAATATTTTTTGCAAACTTAACCAGTTATCACAATATTTATAAAAATGTTATTGGACTAACTTCATTGGAAATGTTATGCTTGTTTTGCATGAAATGGTCAAAACTATGATAGGTCTTGCCAATGAGCCAGTATTACAGGAAGTATGCAACTATACTTATCGTAAATCACAAGCCACCATCTTGAAATGGAAGTAAATGGGAAAACATTTTACACATAAGTCATTCGGGCTTTACACAAGGTATCATTGTGTCAAATTTTTAAATAATCGGTCAATGCATTTGGTCAAAACTGTGTAACAAACAAACAAACACAGAAACCAAATGCTAAACGGCCAAGTTGAAACAGAGACCTCACATCACTCAGTCAATAATAAAAAAATCTGTAATAAATAACTTATGGGAAAATGATTATTGTTGTGTAAGAAATATTTCTTGATCAGTTAGTGACAGAGAACTGTTAATGAGGATTAATAAGCATCTTAATTATTAATGGTAAAGGATTAATTTATCCTGTTAAAGGATTTTATAAACCTAATAATTATTATTCTTGAAAACATATAAAATATTACTGTTGACAATTTATACTGATTAAAGTAGACAAATATGAATTGAATAACTTACCTTTGTTCAACTCCTTAAACAAAGCATTTCCCACCTCCATCATACACTCCTGCAGTGCAGGGTCCTTGGACATGCAGGCATGGATCTTGTCTGTAACAAAACTTTATGATCAGGTGTATTCTACCAAAACCTAGTTTGGATTACATTAGATATTCAGTACAGTATAATGTAGTAAAATTCCATGATATAGGAAAATATGAATGTTTAATGATGATATCACTGTGAAACATGATCAGTTCTCCATATTGATCACTATTAATCAAGCAATACAAAAAGGCTTACACACTGATTGTAGGATATGTTTAGTTTCTGATGGAGGGTGTGCTGATATGCTACATGTAATATAAAACAAACTTGCTTTTTCATGTAAATAGTTTTACTAAAATATTCAAATAAATTAATTGTTTTGTGCATGCTTTCATAACTAAACCTCTTAGTAGACAATAAAATTTTCTTAAAATCAATATCTTTGGTAATGTTTAATATCCTTGGGTGTTTTAGTATTAGTGTTTAACATAATGTCATAGTTACTACATTATTGAACAATAACTGTATAGAGATACTTATCACTGTATCACTGAAGGTTGTAGCTAAGTTATCAAAATAAAAATGTTGAACAAAGGTATTTCCATATAAAATAACTTAACTAGTATTGTCAGTTTTCTCTCTGTGGTTTAATATCTGAATTGAATTAGACATGAAAGTTACAAGTAAATACTGAATTAATAAATAAATATTAAATTATACTGTATTATTGCTTCTATTACTTAAAACTTCTATTATTGCTTCTATTACTGTACAGTTTATTTCAAATATTTTACTAAAAAAATTGTTAGTTAATTTACAAAAATAATAATAATAATAAACAAAGCAAACACATTGCTTTAGATTAGTAAGCCATCTCTCAACTTAACTGTATTACAAATAGTATTATGAACAGCATTAGTCAAAGATAATAAGAAAAGAAATTGGCAGTAGTTTAAGTTTCATAAATATTTTTCATTTTATAGTAAATTGTAGTCTTTTTTATACTACTAATAACAAAAAATGGTATTTCCAAGGCTATATTATATATATATATATATATATATATATATATATATATATATATATATGTGTGTGTGTGTGTGTGTGTGTGTGTCAGTTATAAGAATTTGGCCAACCTGACTAAGCAGGCTGAACCATATGAATGACCTTGAAATGTGCGAATAAATACTGTAACAAATGTATGTTAGTAACATGTAATATTTAGCTCACACGTGTATGTACAAAGAACACTTATTTAACACTCTGTATACGGGTAAGCCTCTCAGAGCTATTTTGTAAAATGTTATTGTTAAAACCAGAAATCTTCATACCTTATATTTACTAAAAATATGAATAAATCGTTACATAATTAATTTAGAAATGATCCTGCTTCTTGTCAATAAAAAGAACTGTTATTAAGAACAACTGGGCCTCACTAACCCTTGTATGTATAATTTTTAGCTTATGAACAACAAAGATTCTTTTAGAAGTTTCCCCCCTCTAAAGAGCAACATTAATAAAACAAAAACTATTTTTATTAAGTGTAATAGAAATGCATGTTTATAACTTTACAGACACCTATTATTCTTTTGCTGTTAAGACTAAATTTTTAGTAAAGTATTGTCCTGTAGTATCCATAAAAATAAAATTTAATATTTGTGTACTCACAATTTTTTAAAATAAAATATGTATATATTTATGATATTTTCATTAATAATTTATTACAGCCAAATAATGGTAGTTGGACCTCAAAAACCTGAACAGTCGTTAATAGATGATAAATGCTCATTATATAACCAGAAAAGTAGTGTGGATAATGTAGATATGTGGAAAAGTAGAGGGTTAAAAATGAGTTGGGAATGAGTAGCTTAGTTGGTAGGATAGCAAGTAGTTTACAACAATTTTACCTGTACACAAAATTGAGTCTTATTACCACCATTAGTTTTTTCATACATCATGTTATTCTACTTCTTTATTACTCTAACTAGCATCAAAGCAAAGATACTTAACCAAAAAAATAAGCAAAAAGTAAAAAAAAATGGAGTTCATTAAATTTTTAGCATATTTAAATGTCTTAGTCCAAATTGGTTTGGACTAGTAGGATCCCATTGTACTTTGTTAGTGTATTAATGGAAGTTACATACTGAAAAAGTTTCCAAAAGATGTTAGCAAAACGTTTCTTGATTTTGTGTGTCAATTACAAGAATTTTCCAGAACATTTGATCAAATAATCAAATAACACTTGTCAATAATTTTTTCTTAAATTATAAATAAACACATAATATACCAACCTTCTTATACATTTGGTGTATTTCAAATACATAGTGGTTTCAAACACACACACACACACACACACACACACACACACACACACACACACACACACACACACACACACACACACACACACACACACACACACACACACACACACACACACACACACACACACACACACACACACACACACACACACACACACACACACACACACACACACACACACACACACACACACACACACACACACACACATACATATATATATATATATATATATATATATATATATATATATATATATGCAGTACATTTTTCCTCACTTTGGACTCAAAAACCTTTTTTTAAAATAATATTCTAACAACACTTAGGCTCTAAATGACACATTATGAGAGAATTATCTTGAATCAGAATGTAATTTTAAAAGAACCCTTTAAAAATGGATCTAGAGTTCAGGATCAACACTCATTTTAAGGTCACGGGTCTGTATCTTACCATGAAGACCATTCCAATTTCTTACTTTCCAGTGGAAATTCACTAATAATGTAAAACAATTAACAATTAAATCTACTTTACAAATACCATTATTTAATTAGTACAACCCACACTTACTATTTTCCAGAGGTTTACAAATCCCAACCCCAAAGTTAAAACACAACACTGCCACTGCAAAACTAATACAAGATCTGAGACTCATTGTAACAATGTAACAGTGGAGGAAATGAACTGTGCATATATACTGCAGAAGTCACTGGTTAGCCTCTACAACTGTGCTGTGACATTGACTCGAACCTTCAAAGCTTGTATTTTGTTTTCGGTAACAAATGTGCAAATTTTTTCCTAAGAAATCCTCAAATAAAAAAAAATCTGCCACACAATCTACAACCCAAAACAACAACTTTTATGGGTCATTAAATTGCCTAATCTTTGTTCAAGATCGTTTCAACTTTATCTGAGTGTATGTAGTATGTTATGACAGATAAAAGTTGACGACAGATGCTTTTATGTTTAACCTTTATGTCAAATGTAATGACCTCCATTCCCCCATTGGAGTGCCAAATTTATTATATTAAGTTCATATAATCGTAATAATATAATAATTGATTATAATAAAATAATATAATATAATCGTTGATAATATAATAATATTATTATTGTTGTCTTGCTGAAGTGATGGAAACAATATTTCAACAGTATTTCATATTGGACAATATGGGAACAAGTATATTTCAAACAATATTTTATTTTATTATGTACTTTTTTTAAAGACCTTATTTCACCATCTAATCAGAATGAAAATCTGTATTTTAAACTTCATGACAGACCTGAGCCCTAACCACCATCAGATTCATTTTCGTGCTTTTTTTAAAAAAATTTGTAATTCAACATGCTAATTTACTGATTACTATGATGTCAGAATTTTTAAAAAAAGTGTAAAATGAAAAAAGTTATGACTTTTAGTATTTTAAATTACCACCATTTCAAAACT
Source organism: Callitettix versicolor (assembly GCA_022606455.1). Lineage (NCBI taxonomy): Eukaryota > Metazoa > Arthropoda > Insecta > Hemiptera > Cercopidae > Callitettix > Callitettix versicolor. The sequence goes on along the minus strand of CM040186.1, from coordinate 42,867,747 downwards.
TTTAAACACATTACACTGGCTAACAAACATGTACAAGCTGTTACCAAAATCAATTTCTATGCTAAATTTGAATCAATTCAGACCAAAATTTTGAACGTATGTTAACACTTATATTGATACAAATAAAATCACATTATAATTTGTTTTATTTTAATAATATGGTTTTGCCAGCAAGACTGATGGGATTCACCTAGTTCACATACAATTTCTAACAACTCATTAGGTGATCTAGACATCTGGATTGATGCTCACTTCAAAATCCTAGGTCTGAGTCTTTCCTCTATGGCCGCTCTAATGGCTACAATGGAAATTCATTGAAAATGTCAGCTAAATTACTTTTAATTTTAAATAATTTTCAATACAGAAACAAAAACACATAATTTTAAAATGACTTTTTTGCTTTATTTTTGAATTACTGTGAATATTTATTCTAATGCAAACTATAGTAGTATCCTGGCACTTGGATTTTTTTTTTTTTTTTTTTATTTTAAGGCGAAAATCACATTAAGGCTGTTATCGCCTCCCTAAATGTAAGTGTGAGTGTAAAGTGTTAAAGTTGTAAATGTAGTGTTGTAGGTGTAAGTGTGTGTTAGACTCGGGTACCACGAGGGACGTCTAAATCTTCTCAGTAGGTAGAGCTAGTTTGCACGCCCCTGTGGTCACTTTGAAAAAGCCAGGACTTATTGTAGATAAGGATGTCCAGATTGTAAGAAATCAGTTTATATACATATATATATATAAACTTCTCTAAATGTTTTTTTTTATTTAGTGCAACTAGTTGAATGAGGGAAACAAGACCTCTTTGTTTCAAATATCATTCAGCATTAGGTTTGTGTGTTTCTTACTTAGTTTTGATCAAATTCATTGAACAGTTGTTTTGAAATTTGATACGAAGTAACTTGCATAAAGCCCAAATGATGTATGTGTAAGATTTTCCATTCATTTCTGTTTCAAGATGGCAGCCCCTGTTTTAATGTTGACAAGTGTAGTTGCTACCTATTTCCTGTAATACTGGCTGAACGGCAAGACCTATCATAGTTTTAACCACTTTGGAAAAAGAGCATAAAATTTCTAATAAAGTTGGTTTAATAAAATCTTTTGTAAATATTAGGGTTACTAGTTAAATTGGTAGAAAAGTTTATGAGTACATCAAAGCTCTGTCATAGAGCAGTAACCAAGCAATCAATTAAAAATATAATGAGAGGTCTACTATTATTTGAACTACTAGCTGTAAACTGTCAATCAGTATACATCTAAAAATTTATCATTTTCAACATACCGGCACTCTCAGTAACCTATAATGAAGGGTTTGATCATACTGAGTTGTCTATATAGTTGGTCATTATGTAACTCAGTGATGTAACGTTTCAACCAATTCATGGAGCTTTTAGCTGTTTTTTTATTTCTTCAGCAACAGTAGTTTTAACTACAGCACCTTTTAAATCTTGTGCAGATCATACTTGTAAACCATAGGACATTAACCATGATTTCCAGTAGCCTATGTGTTTTGTAACTCCTGGATGACTTGTGTGTTAGAATTGTTAGTATATCCCCATAATTGGATGTCACAAAAACTCCAAACAGGCACTACCTAAAAGAATTTTTTTAACAGGTGCTTCATAAATACACAATATTTTTACATTCAATTAAATTATTTAATGAAGGTTTAAATAAAATCCTTAAACATCTATTCAAAATATTAAGCACTCAATCAATACGATGCTTACCTCCCTAAAAAAAACTTAATTATATTTTAATTTTATTTAATACCTAACTGCTAAAATAAATCATTGGCAATCTTGTGAAATACATCATGCCACATTTGATTGCCCTACTTCTCTTTGGTTCAGAAATAATTTGGCCAACTATTTTCTGGTTGGCCTGTAATTATTGTTCATGTCAATTAAGTAACATGAACTTTCAATTTTTTATTTGTCTTGTGCCATATTCAAAATTATCTGTACCTCTCATTGTAACTGTTAATTAATATCACAGCCTTGTGATCTGACTTGAAACTAAACTGTAAATTATGCAGCCAACAGCTTAGTGACTTGAGTTGAAAGCGAACTGTAAATTATTCAGCCAACAGCCTGATGACAAAATACTTATGTAATAGCTGAATGAATGTGACATGCAGTTCACTATGGTATTACTAGAAGGTCATTATGTGTTACACCGGTGATATTGGAAGAGAATCTGGTTGATGGCCAACCAGGTCTAAGAAAACTGGTTCCCTGGCAATGACCTTCATCAGTTCTGGTTCATTAATCTATTACTTAAGTACTTTAGTATGTAATGAAGATAACACTGTTTTAAATAAATATTTTTACAATTTTTTCATTTTGTTCTGGGGTGTTTCTGAGTTAAAAAAAGATTGTATTTAAATTATACTTTGTATATTCATTGATTTTTATCTAAAATGGAAATCAAAGTAAAATCCTTGAGCCTACAACTGTCTGGTTGACCGTTGTAATAGCGGTAAAACTTTTTTTTAGAGGGGACAGGTTGTTCAAACTTTCCTAGTAAGACTAAAATATTGAGCAAGGTCAATAATTCTCAATTTAAATAGTTGAATGTAAACATACAGCACAGCCTTCTTTTATCTACCAGACAATATTACTGTATAGGTCTGTATTTCTATTTACAGTTTTAATTAATTCACAATGATGTGTTTGGTTGCAGTTAAACATTTTTATGTATATTAAAATAAGATTTATAACATGCACTCCTATTTTACTGACAGAGTTAAAGCAAAGATGGACAAATTAATTCATCAGGGCATGTAATCCATGGTAATAATGCATTTGTTTACAAAAAAGGTTATGTATCTTTATTATTGTTTGATTACTATATTAATCATATCATTACATAGGTAAATCGTGTTCTGACATACTAATTTACTCATCTTTGCAGTTTTATTTGCTTCATAGTTTTGAATGTTACACCACGTAATAGAAATTAAAGGGGCTTCAAAGAAAGGTATCTTGATATTTGTCCCTAAAATTTACCATTACTGATTTATTTTGGTTTAGACTCATTAAACATCATTTTAAAATGGGTGAATGTACAAAGATGGTTATTTTTTACTGATTAAGACTCTACCAGATAAAGTTAAGCATGCTAAGTTTAATTAAAAATTACAAAATGGTGTCTAGTTGGAAAATGAAGTGTTTTTGGTGTATGTTTGTATGATTTTTTTGATTAATTTTGATCTGATATATATATATATTCTAAAACAGCCCCTTAAAAGGTCGGGATCTATGCTAATTTCAATGTCCTAGTTAAGGTTTTAACGTGATAGAACATCCAATAGCTTATTTTCCATTGTAGAAATTTGCTAAAAAAAGTTACATTTTTTGGTCTTACAATCCTTATTTATTTTAAATATTTACAATAACTGGTTTTGACTGAGTGCCACCATCAGGTCAGTATATCCATAAAGGTTGTGTTTTTAAACACAAAATATATATATCAGATATTCAAATAACAAACATGAAAAAATTGTTAATTTTGACGTTGTCAGATTTCAATTTTTAAAAAAAGTTATGAACATTAATAAAAAAACAGTAGTTTTTTAAAATATCTACAGACAATCACAAACATAATTTAAATAAGAAATAGATATATTTTTTTTATTTTGTCTACCATTCATCAAAATTATTCAAATTAATATCAAGTTATATGGTATTGTAAAAGTTAAATCTTTAAAAGTTATGAAATTTTTTTATCAAATTAAAACTGATCATCCTATTTACTTATGTATTATAAACAAAGACAACAATAATATTTAAAGTTCACACATTTATGTTTTAAAGTTTTAATTAGTTCTGCATTACACAAGTTTGAGAGATTTAGTTGTCTTCATTTCGGTCTTAAATTACCACAGTTAAGAAATTTAATGGCATCTAAAATAACCATTGAGTGTTGCTTTAAAATTTTATATTACCATTACAGCTATGGTTTTGGAATAGTGCTGTTGTATGTATAACTTTCTTTTAAAATTTTTTTTTAACATGACATTATTTGAAATACCAAAGGCCATTTTAATACCATTTAAATGGTATTTATAATAACATGAGGCCATATGCACTTTTTACTTAGTTGTATAACAATACATGTGTTACATTTTTGTATTTGTATTTATAACTCGAAATTGAAATCTACTTAACATTTGTTAATTTGAGATCAAAGAGATGTTGAAGCCTACGCCTACTTGGCTTAATATTTAAACTTTTAAGTTTTCTTTCTTAAATTAAAAGTCATACAAATTTCAGAACTCCCTTTGTCTATGTACTACAGCATATGTACTATTCAATTAACTTTATTTTAAATAACAGATTTTCCTAAAGAAGGAAACAACATACAACAGACTACTTATAAAGTAATAATGTTTGTTTACAAAATATTTTGTTTGATCAACACATTTAGGAAAATGGCCAACTTTATTACATTTATGTCATGTTTCATTTCTTGCCAGAGAAATACCATGAAAAATATTCATTCAATTGATAAGTAAGGCAATAAAAATAGTTTTTTAATTCTTGTGTAAAAGTTAAAGAACAAAAAAGATCATTATTTTTTATTTTAAATGCCCTCAATAACAAATTTTTAATTATAAAAAATAACAATCAAATTCACTTCTTCAAAAAAAAAGGAGTTTGATTCCCAGCCAGGGCTTGTCATTTTCATACGCTATAAAATCATCCCATTGTCTGCATAGCCCAAGTGTGCACAATAGTCAGATGTTAAACACCAAAAAAAATAATAAATTCTTCTAAACTAGCACCCCTCTCTCAATAGGTCATTGGAACCTTCCTCATGGGATCATTCAAACCCTCTCCCCATCAGATCATTCAGAAGTGTCCTGAATTCAGTTTAGAAAAATAGTCTCATACACACAAAGTTTTGACTGCTTGTTGGTGAAAAATAAATTGAAATAGATTATAAAAATTATAAAACTACTGGGTTATTTCGATTTTACTGTATTTAAGTTATTTACATACTTTTACCTCATGACTCCAGCCACACTGATGCTGATAACACGATGCATCTTGCAGCAGTACAAAGCAGATTTACTTTTACCATAATAAATGGCATTGCCTGGTGTTTATGATCATGTGATTGTAGGCCTCTAATTTATTTTCATTTAAAAACTGTATTTTAGGAACACAATCATTATTAATGGATTTCTTTTCTAGTTCAAAAAGTTAAACTGAATTTACAGTCATTGTTGAAACATTATTTATTACCAAATTACATTGTCAATTATTAGGTAAACAATCTTTAGAAGTACAATAAAGTTTTTATTATATTGAATTATAGATTCTCAAGCAGGTATTTACAAAAAATGACATGGTAATATTTATTATTTATTTTTATGTTTTTAATATAACATTTTTATTTATAAATTTAATTTTTGTGTAACATATTTTTAAAGTTTACATTATTTATTGCTAATAACTATTAAACAAAAAACAACTTAAAATATATCAGTTTTAAATGCACTGAAATATAGAAAAATTAATTACATTTGTAATACGTGTATCATGTTTTAGGTTTGGTTGTTAAGTTGGATTTTGCAGGGCATGTGATGTGAGGAACATGTTTATATTGATATATAACAGTATATTTTGTGCATTGCAAGTCTCATATTAAATTAATTATAATTAAAAATTACTGTGTTTCCGTTCGGGATCAAACCAGGGAACTTGTGCATGAGAGTTGAACATGATAACCTCTACACTATGGAAACTACAAAGAATTAAGTTTGACCAATTTAAATATACAAAATGAATTTTTAATTTTATTTTGATAGTTATATTAAAACATCAGTTGTTTTATATTAATTTGCAAATATCAGGTGATTTCAATGAACAGGTGATAGGCTATAATAAGTTTCAGGTAATGTTGTTAATTTAATGTGATTATCATTATTAAAATAAAAAGGAAGAGAAAATATGATACATATTTTTTATTTTTGGCTCAATAACAGAAATTTTTTTTAGAAGTTAAACAAAACAAAACAAAAATTAAATAAATACAATATGTTATTGTAGTAATCTATGGATATCGGGGATCCAGTCCATCAGCCATCTTACTTTCCAATAGAGTTTACAGATGTTTTAAGACTTCTTAAAAGTTTTCATCTAATTTTTGACACTTTGTTCCATATTAATTTTTGACTATTGATCACAAAAGTTTGTACATATTTCAGAGTTATATTTATCAGTTGTTTTTAAAAGATAATTATGTCCTGAATATCACAAAATATATATTAAACCTTTCCACATTTTGTGATTGTTTTGACTGATTGTTACTACTTTTTATAAATAATTTATTTTTAATAACTTTTCTGCTGTAAGTTATTCCTGTATTTTTGCGGATTTGTGTCTCTTTCTTTGTTATGTGTTGTCTGCTTCACATCCATGAATTCTAATATTCAAAGGTGTCTCTAATTTTTGAACATTTAAACACATTCTACTCTTGTATTTTTAATAAAATATGAATTGAAGTAAATTATGTTTTTGTTTAAAAAAATATGTTAATAAAGTTTGTACAGGTACTTTGTTTGAAATAATTGTTATTTTTATTACAATAGCTATTTTTTTAAGTTTACTTAAATTTAATTTGAATTTTACAAAAATCTAACAGTTAAAATTCATCTTGCTAGTATATTTTCATAGAATTCATTAACTGTTATTGTTTTTTTTTTATTCTTGCATTAACTTTATATTATTAATACTGATTACTTAAAATAGGATTTACGAAACAATGTCTTAGAATATTAAAATCTTTTTGGTGGCAATGTATGGAAATAATATTTGCTATCATACAGGCCTATCAGGATATACATATTCATAAGGGACAAGATCAGCTATACTTGTTAACAGCAATCGGAAAACTTCTCCTATAGCTTCTCCAACTGCAGGACCTAATTCCTTGGTAACTTCTCTCCAGTTCTCGTTCAGAAAAAAATTCATGTTGTCTCCTATAACAAAAATTATTTTTAGTTCAGCATTTTAAATCTACATAACGATCACCTAAGTTAAGGACAAAATTATTATAAAAAAACATTGAATTAATCCAATAAATGAAAGACATCTTGGGACAATAACTTACCCAGTAATTTATCTCCATTAAAAAGATTGCTAAGCATGAAGTAGGCTTGGCCATTATCAAACTTCAACTCACTGTGTGTAAAATTCATGTATTCTTTTCCGTTACTCTTTTTTACCAACTCCCAGTCATATTTGTATGTAATTTTTAATTCAGCTGCAAAAAAGCAATATTCTTAAATACGTTATTAAGCAACTTAATTTATTGTCAGTAGGATTTTTAAATTTACATACAGTAGGATATTTATTTCATTGGAAATAATATTTTAAACAAGTCACTAAGCTATTTAATGTATTCTATTAGTTTTAGTTTAGACTGTAGTGCAGTAGAGTGTTTGTGCTTTCGTACAAGCACAATTTTTAAAAGTGAAAAATGTAACAGGAAAAAGCCTTGGCAAATGGATAGAAAATAATTACTGATCATTAGTATTTGCTACTGGTAAAGGAATTAAATTCAGTCATAAAATACATTAATAATTTTCACAATTCTGATTATTTTAATAATGTCAAGATTAATTATGTTTGCAAATTAACTAGGTATTTGATTATTTAGAAATAATAATTAATCAAGCATTTAACCAGCTGTATTTCATAATGCTAATTACTTTGTATGGAATAATTCTAATCTATCATTAATACAGTTTAAGTGTTAGATAAGTAATTATTCAGTCTATGTAGTATTAAATAAATAGTCTACAAGTCTGGTTATATTTTTACATTTATAAGTCTGAACAACATTGTTTATTAATACATTGTTTATCAAATATTTCAATATTTGTATGCTCTTTAAAATATTTTAATAATTATGGCATTATAATGAATTAATATATTCTTTAAATAATTAATCCATAAGCTAATTTTTTTAAACATTTTTTTTATTATTAGAATATTTTTTAATAAAATGAATTACTATTACAATTAATTTTAAGTTAAATCTTTACTATATTATTATCTTATCTATATATATATATATATATATATATATATATATATATATATATATATATAAAATTATAATAAAAGTATGACTTTTCTATAGATATTTAATTATTGATATTTTATTATTATTAAGATATTTAACTATTAAGTATTGCCAAATTAACAGGACCAAAATTATTTACATTTTTGTAGAAATAACGATAAAGGTTATTTGTACTTTTAAATCAATTTGATCCAATTTCAGTCAAAATAATTAGAACTATTAAAAACATTGTTTTTGTTCTTCACACTCATACTCTTACAAGGTTACCATAGTAAAACACAAGGCCTCAAAGTAAAACACATAGAAGAAAGTTCAAAAATACTTAGTTTTAAAATTTTGAATCAATTATAGTAAAATTTTGTATGCTCTAACAAATAACTTACATATGCACAGATAAAATTCTTGTAAAAACTATTTTTTGACTTCTAGAGATTAAATATAAAGCTGAAATTGATATATCTAATTTTCTAAATTATGATGCCTGTCTATTGTAACGAAAATAAAGCTGTGAAACAAGTGAGATTATTAATAACCTCTATGAGAACCTGTAAAACATCTGTGAGAAAGAGGGAGACAATTAAATGAGGTTATTAGAAAATAATAGACCAGTTTCATAACTTAATTTCTCAAGTAGAGCAGAAATGAAATGAGTTACACATATAATTTGAAAGGATTTATAAGTTTCAAATAACTGCTGCAGATAGCACCTGCTGTTAATGGCATGTTAACAACAAAAGGCTTCCTGTATTTTCAGATTTAACATGCAAGGTTTCTGTAAATGATTCAACCTATTTCATTTAACGGTAGAGAACATTTAATGGTAGTTTCATCAACTAAATAAGCTTCAAATCCATGGTAGCCTTTACAAGGGGAGTTAAAAAACCAATAGACTGAAAAAATAAGTCATAATCCTAATTATAAAAAATATCATTTAAGAACAAAAAATGTAGTTCAGTTAATGTCAAATTTAAAAGAATTTGGTACTGTAATTTTAAAATTTTAATTTGGTTCTTTTAATGAATGTATATTTCTCCAACAAGTTATTTCTCTTAAGTGATAATAAAACAGTTTATCTAACTCTAAGCCTGTACTTATTGTAATGTTAGCATCTCCACTGCCAGTGATGGGTAAAATAAGGACTTGTCCTGAAATGTTGTATCTGCCAATGATCTGTATTGCAGGTACTTGGAAGTCCCACTCTATGTGTCTCTTCTTAAGGTCTGTCCTGCAAAAAAAGGACAAAGAATAATTGTATTTAGGTCATTCCTAAACTTATTTCATTTTATTTGAAAGTTAATTTAATATCATGAATAATAATTAGTAAAAACTATATTTATGAATCAACTATTTAATCTTAATAATAAGATTTCATTAAAAGTCCTTTTATCAGTTTGTAGGTCAAAAAACCTACAAGTATTGTTGTACAAACTTTCCAAATTGTACATGAACTGCTTCCTGATATTAACATAATAGTCTACAAGTCATATACCAACTATAGCAGAACCAACTATAGTCTTAAGACCAACTCTGAAGTTAACAGATGAAGTCAAAAGAAGGGCTTGTAGCCTCTGTTTTGTTATTCTTATTTTATTTAATGACTATTTTATAATAATTTTTGGTTAACTATGAAGTAGGGGGTTCTAAATATGTTTTACATACAGTAGTCTAATGATGCCATATATTTTGAAACATATGGCTCTTAGGGCAAATTATGTCCTGTTAAAGGCAGTATTATTTAAAACATTAAAAAACTGAAGAGTAAATATAATTTTGACCAAAATTATTATTTTATTTCAAATTGCCTATGTAGTTTTCTTTCTCTTCATTTTTTTCTAAGGCACTAAAGAATACTTTAACAAGCTTAGAACTTCTTCTTGGAGAATATTTTCTGTTGTTTACAACTTTATTTTACAATCAATTATTATTACACAATCAGTATTTCACAATTTCCATTACATTTCAGCTGTACATTTAAAGCACCTAAAAGATGAAAGGTGCCTAAAAGAAAACAAAACCATAATCTTAAAAAAGGAAGGATTTGTGTCATATTTGTTTCAAGTAAAAACAAATATTCTAAATATTTTTTTTAGCTTGTTCTTTTTATGTAACTTCAACTACAAAAACTAGGCTGTTGAAGAATTGGTTGCCCATTTCTCACTAATGCATTTATGCTATTAGTCTGAAATTTTCACAGCAAGCTAGGGTCAGTTTTATGAAAGTACATAACAAATGAAAGCTTTTCAGCCAGGGTTCAACTCTTCTGCCTAACACTATACTTTTCACAGTTACTTCCACATGCTAATTTCAACTTCATTCAATTTGTTTACAGAAGTACATTATTTGCTCCTTTTTTGTGAAAATGTTATAAAACCAAATATTTCATTTCAATTTTTTTTTTTTTTTTTTATTGGTAACATTTCCCTACCATTAATAGTTTTCTTGATTTTATATCAGTTTGTGGGTTTTGGATTACCTCCATTATCAACTTATTGCTACTTTAAATTAAAAAATTGCATTTGTTGTATAATCATATTATAACACAAAACATTTAGTAATTTTTCTATGTTTGAGCATGTCAGGGCTTCTTAACATATTTTTTTTTTTTTTATAAAAATATGTTTGTTAACATGCCTTTGAACAAATATTTTAATATTGTTTTGACAACATTGTAAAGCTGTTTAAGATATACAAGGTGAAACATTGTATTTTAATAATTATTTATAAATACTTAATAAATCTGTAGAATAAATAAATTATACAATTGCGAAATGGTAAATTTTCAAATATTATTATTTTTTACAATAATTCTCCATATGTATGTGTGTGTGTGTGTATATATATATATATAATTTTAAAGTTAAATTTTATCAAAAAAATAGATTTTTTGTAAAATTATTGCTGTGCACAACTAAATATAAATTATAATTAAATAACATCAATGTCTTGTATTTCCAACTTAATTTTTCAGGGAAAAAATCTTTTGGACAAAACATAATTCAACATTTTTTTTATAATAATAGAATTATGACCAATAACATTAATAGTTATTACTTTTTATTTGGACATTTTCCATCATTTGTGTATATAAAACAATACAAGAGTATGGATCAATTCCTGTTCTAAAGTGCCTATGATAAACCCTGATTATTCACCTAGGCCTATGTTACAAAACGTAAAACTAAGAACTAGCACTGAGGGCAAATTCCATGAATGGTAAAAAAACACAAATTAAAACTAAGGTGTACGCGTTAACAGGAACCAACAAGTCAAAAACAAAGAAGCTACACAATAATAATGTCTATAACAACTGCACAATGTTTATAACAAGTTACACAACAATAAAGGCATTGGCATCTAAACTTATGATGCTGTTGCATGTTTAGTTTTTAAGTTAACACTTTTACTAAACCCCAGTCTCACAGGCCCATGGGAATTTTCGAGGTCTTTTATTGGGAACACTCTTTGAAGGAGAAAAGTCATCCCCCCAATACCTTCCCCTACTACTTACTCTAAACAATAAGCTACTATTTGCTTAATTTTTGTGAGGCAGATGATTTTTACAGTTGTTTTATTGAAAACAAGCTGGTCTGAGAAGCCCAAGTTTTTGATTAATAGTGTAAGCGATTTGTGTATTGGATTATTGTTTTGTTTTATTCAGTAATATATTACTTTGTGTGTTGAATTATTCTTTTATTTTACTCAGTTTTATAGTAAACTTTTTGTGTATTGGATTATTATTTTGTTTTATTCTGTTATATAAAATAATAATATATATAAATCTGTGTTGGATGTTCATTTCATTTTATTCATCTGTATACATATATCTGTTCTTAGAAATAGTATAAAGGCATTATGGAGAGTCAAAATGAACTAAATATATCAAGTCGAAAATGTCGTAACTTGAATTCTAAAGACCCTAAGTTTAGTGATAGAATATGCAAACTGCCTCTTGACGATAATTATTGGGACAGTGACGGAAGTGTTGTTGATGACTCAGATGGTGATCCAGATTTTGTCATACCAGATCAGGAGCAACATAGCGACAACAAGCCAATTGAATCTAGCTCTGAAGAAGAAGAAGATCTACTTTGCAAAAACGGGGGCGAAACCATTGTAGAAAGTATATACAGCCATCCAATATATACAGCCACAATGTCTGAGATGTTCGTTAGGTTTGATGACGCAGCAATGCGTTGAAAGAAAAAAACAGCAACAAAGCAGCTTCAATCAGTGAAATATTTAAGCATTTTATATCTAACAGTAAAAGTGTCTACTCAGTTTTGCCTGAAGTTACAATTGACGAAATGTTAGGTCTACAGTTTTAAGGTTTTTATGCTAAAGAAACCTAAGAAATATGGAATAAAAATTGTGTGCATGTGTGATTTGAAGACACCTTACCACTTAAATGCCCATATCTATACTTGGAAAGGTGGTGATTCAGAAATAATATTATATCTGATTCTATTAACCTTTTTCGCACGTGGTGGTCTCTGAGGCCCAGGGTTTCAGTTAGTGTTATAAAGATAGGGTTACGGTAAAAGTGTTAAACTCTTGAGAAGACTTAATCCATACTATGGAAACATTACATATTATGGAAGATATCAGAATAAAGAATAATAATGACACAAATACTCCATCATTAAGTAAGAATTTTTAAAAACTAAATATTAATAGTAATTTAAAAAATATACCTTTTATGTCATGTATTGATAACATTTTTTTTATTCTAACAATTTACCGTACCTTGAAGCTACAAATCTGACAGAACCTAGACCATGTATCTGACAGTTTTTGAGATTCAGTTTGAGTCCAACCTGTCTGGTACCTTGATTAATTCTTAGTTCATTTATGGTTAGCGGATCCAACTTTGGTACCCTGTATTTTGGGTCTCCTGTAAGTGAACATTTGTTTAGTTAATAAATATAATAATTTCGTATAAATATAGCTTAACTTGTTTAATCTATTAATGTAATTTATTTCCAATTATTCTTATTGAAACTATTTGATAATTGGTTATGTATTAGTTTGATGAAATAGATCTTAAGGAATGAATCAAACAGATGGTCTAAGAATTGAAACCATCTGTTTTTTAAATAAAAAATGGCTCTAACTAAAGTTATATATTTTTATTTGTGAATTACTGTTGGTATATGAGCTTATTAAATGGTTATTACAGTAAGACCCATAACTGGGCTTCTGAAATGAGTAATAATCCTAAACAAATTTTGAGATACCATTAAAAATTAATAAACTAGCAATACCTGCACAGTATTGCCTGTGAAACAATAATTTACATCTGAAATAATGAGTTACAGTGGTTCTCTTTTTGTTTCTAAATTCAAGTAGTTTTAAAAAATACACTAGCTTCTAAAAATCTAATTATTAATTTTAAAATCTGGTTTCAAAGTACTGACCAACCTTTGTCTATCTACCTATATTAACATTTCAAATAAAAAGATTTGACTATTTAATAGTTTTGATTTAATACGAGTGTGTGTATGCAATAAATTTGACTACACATTACCCATACTTACACACACACACACACACACACACACACACACACACACACACACACACACACACACACACACACACACACACACAATTATACATGAAAATGTATAATTGCATACATAATTTCATAGTTGTACATTGTGTGTGTGTGTGTGAGAGAGAGAGTGTGAGTGTGTGTGTGTGTGTGTGTGTGTGTGTGTGTGTGTGTGTGTGTGTGTGTGTGTGTGTGTGTGTGTGTGTGTGTGTGTGTGTGTGTGTGTGTGTGTGTGTGTGTGTGTGTGTGTGTGTGTGTGTGTGTGTGTGTGTGTGTGTGTGTGTGTGTGTGTATTTCTTTTTATTAATATAGACATTTATATAAGTTAACACTGTAGCATTTACATTTTTTTGGGATTTGTTTTAAACTTGAAACAAAAATCGATTTTCACAACAACTTTTCTCAGCTAGTGATCATCGGTTCAAAATAGTGATCACTGAAAATCATATATTAACCTTACGCCTTTTTGAAGTGATTATCTATTTAGGAAGTGAATTGGCTGCTTATGTTCAAACTAATTTGAAAATTTCTATAATCTAAGTTGTAATACGCAGCTTACATATAACCAGGGATTGGAGTTGTTTTACTAAAATTAGTTTGCTATGACTCAGTGTAACTGAATAAACAATGATGTCACTGATTCGCATACTCAGACACTGCACAAACAAACTTACATTCTATTTTATTGCCGAGAAGTTTTGCTCACAATTTACACCAAGCTATAAAAACTAACCAAACAAACAACAGCAAGTGTAACTAAAATTTTAGTTTAGAAGATAATTTATAACTATTGAAATTGGAAAACCTCTCATTTATAGTGAAAAGGAAAAGATATTTAAAACAATTATTAAAAAAATATGCAAACATGAAAGAAATATGAGCAAAATATATTCAGACATTTGGCAGTTTGTATTGACATTAACCACTGACCATTGTATTGTTTTGACATACAATGTAAGGAATATATATATATATATATATATATATATATATATATATATATATATTCCTCTAGTTCATTTAATCTTAAGTCTTACATAAACCCAAAAGTAATACTGAATTTTGTTGGATGAATTAACTCACTGTGCACAGTAAGAAAGCAGAGTTAAAATCACAGTATTTCATTCTTGATATTATTTTTTTACTACAAAATTTGCTATCGCTTTGTGTATACTAAACAATACAGTGTTTCAAGATTGTTGATTGTGTTTTTACTTCTTAAATGCCACACTGGAAACATAAATACTTAAAAATTAGAATATAAAATTATTTCATTTACTTTAATTTCTATCAACAAAATTAAGTAGCTGCCTGACAAATAACAAAATCTTTACAAGATCAGTTTTTATTTTATAATTTAAAGTGCGCTGTTCACAGAAAGTATTATGTTCAATAAGAGGTTTTTACAATCTTCCTGTGCATTTCAGGAGAATAAACTAATATATCAATGTTGAAACAAAATTAATTGGCACATTGGTCTAATTCCCTTATATCTTGAGAAATAATTCTTTTAACTTTTTAAAAGCAATTTTTTTCAATCAATTTTTGGTTAAAAGTTTTTAAAATCAAACTTTCTGAAAATTGGTTCAAATAATGTTGATGAAATTTTGTACAAATGTAGTCCTTACCGAAACTATACATAATCGCTATATGTCCAAAAATACAGTTCAGAAGCTAAAAAAAAGGAAACCCCACATACTTAAACCAAATTGGAACATTAAAATAAATTCAGATTTATTGTTCAAACTGTTTTTTTTATAAAATCATTGAATGCTAGAGATATTGTTTAATGTTTTTACATAGATTTTATATTCATATAAAAAAAATTGCTTAGAAATTCCAGAAAAGTTAAAAGGAAGCCACATTTTCACTGGCCACAAGGAAATACAACTACTATCACAATTAATTAATTAGACTGGTGAGAAAATAGTTTGCATTAAACAATATAGGTTAACTTCCTGTTTAAGAAACATTTATATAATAACCCCCACACATTCTCTATTTAACTTACACAACTACTTACTATATCTACATATTTGTCTTTAGTCTATATAAGAACTAGTTTTTCTTATACATAGACTATATAAATATAAAATTTTGTCAACCTCACAAATTTGAGGTTAGGATTGGTTCTCATTGTATGGTCCTGAGTTTTACTCACTGAAGATGGAAAATAATATTATTGCACTAACATACTATAGAACATAAAAAAACATTTTTTTTGATACAGTACTGATCCAATAAAAGTTCTATTTCGTTTTCCTTAATCTTTTTTTTGTATCCTTTATTATAAAAACAAATTAATCATGTATACTTGTTATTATGAAATAGTTTTTGTGGTTTCTTGTAAAAGTATGGTAGGCTTAACTTCTAGTTTCTAACTTAGCCTACGAAGTATCAGTTTTTTTAACTGTTAGCATTCATACATCATGTCTAGATTATAGACAGACTAATTAATGAGAATGAGGGATGAAGCTAACTGAACCAGTAAGGCTAACGACTGTAAAGGTGCACAGTTCAGAGATGCAGCAGACTGACCAAAATGTCTTAGTCACCTAGACCATCAGCATATATATATATACTGGGAAGCCCTCTACCATTCCCATCTATAAAAAAGGTTTCAATTTGGTTGGTTTCGGAGATATTGATTTCAAAAGACAGCATCACAGCAAAGGACGTCTTAGGAAGCCAGTGCATCAGCTGACAATCGAGTGCTAAGGTACAACATTTAAGCTAATATTTCTAGGCTATTGATTAGAATTTAAAGCCATGTATATAGATTAAGTAAAACACAGCTGATCAGCAACATTCCAATGTGTCACTTTTAACGAAGCTTAACACTGATCTAGGCTAACCAAAAGGAAATTAAAACGTAAATGAAATATGTTTTAATGCAAAATACCATAGTCAAATAAAATACATTAAAATTAAGCAAAAATTAGAAATGTAATATCAAAAATGAAATAATCTAACTAATTTAATTCATAATTTACAAATTATCATGTATATAATTATTAATTAAACCAAAGAAATATAAGCAGCAATTAAATTAACATTATCAAACTGTACTTTTAATAGTCAAAGTTATAACTCCCGTAGTAGGCCTAGATCTAACCAAAGCAAAGAGAAAAATATAATTTGAAAGAAGTACATGGGCAATGTACAATGTACCCAAACAATGTCATTAATCAGCGATGTAAAAGGGCAATACCAGGCCAGGTGAAAACCAGAGTTCAGAGTTAAAGAATGCAAAAATATTTTTGTAATTATTAATGAATTAGAAGGCTATTTTTGGAAAGTGGAATGATTCTGTGACGTCTGAAATGCAATTCTAAAAGATAGTGAAAGGTAGTACCAAGTGTCAATTAAACTAAAAATTAATTAAATGTGATAAATTTAAGTATTTTAAAATAGGACATCTAGAATCAGTTCATCAGAATGTGTTTCAATATTTTGTTCTATATAACAATTTAATTAGACAATATAGATAATTTGTAAGAAAACTTAAATTTGAGTTTTGAATAAAATTATTATTACAAAAAAATACATTAAAGCACTGTGATCATATTCAATTGTTGATTGTAATCATATCAATTGTGATCATATTCAATTATAACTATAAAATCAAAGATAGAAATCTAAACATTGGCTTGAATTGGCTTGGATTGTCATGAATGTTTCCATACATACACTCAGGTTTTTAGTTGTCAAATAGAATTAGCAGTATTACATGAGTGGCAGAAGCCTACATTGGTCTTTGTGGTCTGCTTAAATGACTAGATTATCGACTAATCTATAGTAATCACAGATCACTCGAAAATGTGTTGTTTCATTCAAATACAGTGGCGAAGCAGGAGTATTCAGCAAAATCAGCGTTCACTCCAAGATTTAAGATGCAGGGTCTAGATGTTATCATTATGACCCAATACCTCATTTTCCAAAATTTGCTAATGTACTCCACTTATTATTAATACTACACTAGTTAATAATACTTAATAATATACAAGTTTTACATCTGTCACAAATAAGTTAGACTTATATAATTTGTAAAACATACCATTAATAAACCTTGGAATAGCAGCTTGTCCATTCTTGATGACGCACTCATCGATTTTGGGGTCGTTTCTACTGCATGATGGGATGTACGAGGCTGTAAACAAAACAACAGAATTTGATAATGTTAGGATAGTTCGTAATAAGATATTATATATAAATATATATATTTAAATATTATAGTAAATAATATGACTCACATTATAATGTTAGTTTCACAATTTTTCTTAATATCACCTTCAAAATCAGGTTAAAATACACATTTTAAAATTTATTAGAATAGAAAGTTTAAAATTCTAAATCTGCAAATTTTAAGTGATCACTATGATTTAGTATTAGAAATTATTTTGACACTGTTGAACCAATTTTGCTGGGTGATGTATGAATTAAATCAAAATTGAGAATGATCACACACACACACACACACACACACACACACACACACACACACACACACACACACACACACACACACACACACACACACACACACACACACACACACACACACACACACACACACACACACACACACACACACACTTATTAATCTTACTTTTTTTTTAATCTTTCATAATCTTATTAAAGTTAAAATTTTTATAAATATACATTTTGAAATGAAAAGTTGGTAGTCAATTTTTGTGTAAAAATTTGTTGATGCAGTAGCATTGATGCCTTACTGGACTTTTATTCAGTTTGAGGAAATTAATTGTGAATCATGTTATTTGTAGTTTCTATTAATATTTTCTCTGGTTAATCAGATTTATAGTTTACAGTTTTTTATTACAAGTTAACATTTGGTAGTTGTATTTCGCCTGCAAGTTCTCATGTATGCAACTAAGTAGGCAATACATATTTGCGGGTTGCAGTATCAATAATTTCAGGCGTAAATTGTAAACATTCTACCAAACCGTGTTGGTTTCAGTGAGAACATAGATAATAAAACAAAGTGAGAGATATTATGCAGAGCGTGTAAAGACACTATTAGTCGGTGTAAGGATGCAACAATCGAGACACGCAACTCTCTCGCTGACTTAATAGAAGTGAACAATATTAAAATACTTTTTCTTAACATACATTTTCTTCGATATCTAATTTCACCGTTGTAATCAGAGATAAAATCTGCATTAGTGTTTTTAATTAAAAAATTACTTTGACAACACGAAAATGAACCCTGACCACCGCGAAAGAAGTGTTAGATAAAATGTTATAAAATTTATGTTATTTTATACGTTTTTTATTTTAAAGTTTAAAATGCTAATTTATGCAGATTTTTTGCTGATTATGATATAAGATAAAAAAATTAAGAATTCTATTTCATTACAATAGCGAGACAGCTGCGTGCCGTAATATTGAATAGTATTTTAACCAAGAAAATGCTTGAAACTACGAATAAGTGTCAATTTAATAAATATCGGACAATTCGATTAGTCTCCACCGGAGACACGGACTGACATCAAAGAAGTAAACTACTTTTTTAGATTCTGGTAACTTGAAAATAGACGTATCCATCTTAACATAGATAATACCATATATATATAAACAAACTTCGAATAACGTTAATTAAAAATATGTTTTGAAGCGAGCCTTTAATGTTAGCTTTGACGAGAGGAGTGAAGAGAAAAAAGTATCCCGGACATTTTAAATGAAATGGAAACAAGCAAACGATTTCGTCTCTCTTTCTGTCCCTTTTCTTCCTTTTCGGTAAGAGTACACGCGTATTATATTAAAATTGTGTGTTGTTTTGATTTCAGTATTTTTCCTTAGTTGAAGAACACGTGCACGTTGTACCATTTATAAAGGTTTCAAAATTATTAAACACGTTTGTAATAATTAACTGTTTTTACTATTACCAGTTTTCAACAACATAACCTGAAACGTATTACAGCCTATCAGCTGTTCAATGAAATCAGTTTCTGTATTATAATCTTTCTGTATTATAGTTTCAGCTCCTAAGTACTTAATTTAAAATATATATATATATAGTTTCCCTTCACATACGAGACCAAGACCTTAAATTAAATTAAGGTGTTCTTTTCAAATTTGACCTTACGGATATATGTAAGTATAATGCCACAGTTGTCATCGCCTAAACAACAAAGAAACTGAGTTAAACAACCTAGTTCCGCTTATTAACACCAAAACAACCTAGTTAAAAATCCCTGTACTTCTCTCTACACTTTAAAAGAGCCTTAGACTGTGAAACCTAATTCACTGCCGTCAACCAAAACTCACTTCCGATTGGTTCGCAGTGCACATGTATCTCGGGTCTATACTACGCTAAACTAACACTTCTGGTCAGACACATTACATCGCATCTCCGGTGCACAAAAGCTTCATTCTGACTGGTGCGTTCTTTCTCTAGTTTTAACAATGGGATTCTGATGGTGCCCGCCATAATTTCGAGAATAAATACAGATCGAAAATCGTCATTCGGCAGAACATCGAGGACCACCCTCCTTACAGGACACAGCAGCTTACCAACACCCGGACCAACAGCATAAGACCCCATAACTTGCTCGGGAGGAAATAGGGGGGGGGGATACGGTCATCTATAAACAAACGGACTTCTTTCATTCACTTCACCATTCCAAACCGGAAGAGTGCATCGCCAGTCCGCTGCCAACCTGGTAATCACCCGGATTTCTTCTATTTCTCCCGCAGATTACAACACAATGTTCATTTCAATCACTGTCTGATTGATCACTGTATCTCAATTTCTAGTGAGTTGAAATTTTGTGTAAATTTTACTAATAAAATATTTTTTAAAATACCCCTAAATGGTTAAAAGTTAGTTCTTCTAAAGCGAAACATGATAGTTCTAGTAAATACGTAATACATCACAGAAAAGTGCAGAATATTTTTCGTACAAGATCTTCATTCCTTACAGCTTTACTTCATTACTATGTTATACTTTGATGCTTTACAATACAAAAATTTAGTCCAACGGACCGTCAAACATGTCTTCTACTAACTGTGTTTTGCAAAAAGGTTTCTTTTTCAGTAACGTAACGGGCTACATCCAGGTGTTTGTTGGTGCCAACCATTTCCCTTATGACCTTAAACCTGGCCGCAGTCAGATTCTATTAAGGCATTCTGTGAAACACTTGTATTACTTTTGGTATTGTCCTGTTTTCTGTTTATACAATTTCGAAATATTACAATTTCCGTTTCTATACTGTCCGAACAGGAATTTTGTTATAGAACGATAAAATAATTAGAGCGGGTTTCGAGTATTTTGTCTTTGTGTGTAATTATGGAGGATATTGTGGTAAAACCCAGATCCAGAACCTTGAAATAACGTTGATTGTGTGTGTGTGTGTGTGTGTGTGTGTGTGTGTGTGTGTGTTTGTTTGTTTCTTTCTTTCTTTCTTTCTTTCTTTCTTTCTTTCTTTCTTTCTTTCTTTCTTTCTTTGTTCTAACACGCTCACGTCCGCAATATTAGTCCGATTTGATTCAAACTTGGCACATTAATAGATGTTGGTAATAGCTTGGAA
>CM040186.1:42801549-42841549 GCA_022606455.1 Callitettix versicolor | reverse complement strand
CAAATACTTCTAAAGCGCGTAGTCTCTACGCAACATTTATTTATTTATTTCGCAATTTCAGTCTTTAAGGTAATTATTACGGAAAGGAAGAAAAACTATAGTAAATTAGTATGTATATTGAGAAAAAGTAATTGCAATAAAGCACAATACTTCTACACAATACACAATGTAAACACAAATACTTCTACTTTAATAACTGAGTTTAAAATGGAATTATTATTGGAAAAAACATGTAAACAAACTGAAAAACTCTTTAAAATGCCGTGAAAAAACATTCTAACTTTTCTGTGTACATTATAGTATATATTAAAAAAGCTATTGTAGAAGCACCCGCCAAAGTAAACCGCTTTCGTCCGCATTGCAAACTTGATTCGGAACTAAACCTAAATTACTTACTGTTTCTTTAAACTTCTGTCGTGTTGAACGGAGCAACAACATTAACATCGAGCGATAGTTCTTCACCAGAAATATACAAAAAAACGTATTACGTAACGGTTCTTAAATTTATCGAATCACTGGCTTTAAAATCACCTTTGTTCGTCATTTTTTGAAGTGAAAACTTCTTTAGGTGCGTTTAGCACTTTTTGGGTGGGTAAAAAGCATTGAGCTCGCGTCACGCTAAATCTGTATACGGTGAGTCATATCAATTCAATACAGCTGCGAGCTGCGGCATGCCGAGAGTGCAGTACACGTGAAATATTTGCATTAGTGTATATGTGAACTGTGAAAGTATAAACAGCTGACAACTCTTGCGTTGCACAGCGCTATAAGGTTATACATATACACGTATATACATGTGCGGGTTATTAGTATCAAAGCAAGTTGGTGGAAATACACGCAACACGTTATAATATGCGCAGACCTTTATTTTATTTATTTATTTATTATTATATTTGTAGTGTGTATAATATAATAATATAATAAAGGTGTAACAGAAAAGTTAATTTCACGTCTTGGAAATTATTTAATACGCGTGTTGTGTGTATATTTAAATTGTGCGTTATTATAATCATTGCATTATTACTGCAGTTCGCTTATATATGGGTTGTTGTATTAAAAAAATGAGTACTGATTATTTTTTACAATTAATTATTTTGATTTATTGTTTTATAAAAACCTTTTCTTTTTCACGCATAATGTCCCCAGAAATTGGTGTATGCCTGTGACTTTTTTTTAAAAACCAGGGGAAAAGCTCTTTTTTATCACCGTATTTCATTGTTTGTCGTTTCTTTGACACACTCGGGGTTGTTGTAGGAGCCTAATTTTTCTGTTTTTTAAAAGAACACCGACGGATTAATGGACGTGCTGGATTAAAAAGTACCGGGTTATCACGAGTACACTGTATTATATTTTCGTATCAGATCTCCGTTTAATCAGCGTTAAAATTTGCCTAAATAGAATTTTAAATTTCAAATTTAGAATAAAAAATTATCCGGACAACGGCATTATATTTTCATTGAGTTTTGAAATTTAAAATGCTAATCATAGTAGATCTAAGTTAAAACACTTTTTAAGACTATCGCCATTTTGAAACGTAAGCTGTCTATCGCCTTCCAAGCTAGAGTAACGAAGTGTTCGTTTTTATTGCGTCAGCGATGCATAGAAATATTCTTCTTCAGTTGCTGCTCTGTTGTTAGGAAATACCGAGCAGAAGGATGGCACTGCCTGGTGTAGCCTAAGTGCTGTAGGCAGTGGCACG
This sequence comes from Callitettix versicolor, assembly GCA_022606455.1. Taxonomy (NCBI): domain Eukaryota; kingdom Metazoa; phylum Arthropoda; class Insecta; order Hemiptera; family Cercopidae; genus Callitettix; species Callitettix versicolor. Next base: position 42,839,850 of record CM040186.1, on the reverse strand, counting down.
GTTTGCCAAAGACTTGTTTGGTCGCCATGGTTACGTAAAATGTTATCTAATCTGAATGTAGGGCGCGCTGAACGGCATTCTTGTTCGAACACTGGGCTTATTGCACTTACGGAAAGTACGGAGGTAGTCAAAAGCCATTCACATCAACGACCTTGACCTCTCAGCGTCTTCTTCGATATTACGAAGAACTTACTCGACAGTAACGTAGCTAGTAAAAGCTTATGAAAAGTCTGTGTTTTCTTATTCTTTTTGTAGAAAGACTGACTATTGAAAATCTGTTGCAAAAAATTACATAAACTAAAAATTATTCGCCTTTCTGAAAATTAATAGTGTCAAATTTTGAAATGCATTTTTTATTATTTTTTTTAATGTGATCAAATTCATCTAAAGATAAATTCAAGAAAAATTTCATCAAAAACTAAGAGCATTTTTTTATCCAGGCTAAACACTATTTGAGCAATGTCCATTACAAAAAATTCTCTTTTATCTCCTCGTCTTCTCTAGACAAAAACCTCTTCTATACGTCTTTTTAGTTCTAAAGGTTATGATCATCTAACTTCTCTTAGGACCATCACAAAACTTCTATACATTCTCAAAAGTTAGGATCATAAGAAAAAGTCTTTTATAAGAACTGCTCTTTTCTAGAGTACAATCATCTAGCTTATCTTAAGCAATCTCTTCTATTGGTACTTAACCTTCTGAAATCTAATCTATCTAGTCTGATCATTTCTAGAGCTTATTGTCGCCTAGTTCCTCTTAAAACCACCATATACACCTCCGTCTTTCCTAAAATTATTACGATCAAAGAAAACCTCCTCTATCCAGATCGATCTTTGTCTAGAGTTTATGATCATTCATCTTCTCTTAGTCTCATCACAAAACCTGTTTTATACAAGTTGATGAGGTTATGACAGTCACAGAAGACTTTCTCTAATCAGCTTTTCTTAGAATTCACACACAACAGCTTCTGTATAACAGCTGATCTTCTATAGAACTCATCTATATTCTTTTAGGCGCATCATCACAAAAACACCTCTTCTATTCAGATTGATCTTTTCTAGATGTGGCGACTACAAAAAAGCTTTTATATCAAGAGCTGATATTTTTTTCAAAATAGCGACTACTTAAATTTTTTTTTAAATCATAACTCTTTACCGTAAAGATCTTTCGAAAAACGAGTCAATGTTCGTTTTCGAAATTCCCGTGAAATTTATTAATTTAAGCTAGTGGAGAGATATTTTCATAATATGTAAGAAAATTAAAACATTCTATAAGATTAGTGGCGGCTATTTTTAAAGACCCAGACCTGCAACCTTGGTATGAACATGAACACCTGACTTCTAGATAACGTTATCAGAGGTCATTTAGACTTATAGACCTAAGCACACACGCACGAGCGCGCACGCACACACACACACACACACACACACACACACACACACACACACACACACACACACACACACACACACACACACACACACACACACATATGGTTCAGGCCAACGAGGCAGTGAATTCGATTCGGAGATGGTTGACGTCTATGGGTCTGCAGCTCGTCGATCATAAGACGGAGGTCGTGCTTGTGACCAGCAAGAATAAGAGGGAAACAGTAACTATTACAGTTGGAGATATGCAGATAACTTCCGTCCCAGCCCTTCGATACCTTGGTGTGTGGGTTGACGCTAGATTCTGTTTCAGGGAACATCTCAATGCAGTTAGTGAAAAGGCGGCGAATGTGGCAGAAGCCCTTTGCATTCTCATGCCGAATCTGGAAGGTCCAAGACAGGCACGCCGCCGACTCCTGGCTGGGGTAGTAAGCTCAGTGCTCCTTTACGGAGCACCGATTTGGAGCCAGACTATGACGGTCGCGAGCTATGTGCGTAAGGTTAAAGCGGTGCACCGCCGTACGTTGCTGCGTGTCGTGAGTATTTACCGAGTGGAACAGTTTCCTACAACTATGCATGAATATTGGCGGGCGAACCCCGAATGGAGCTGATGGCTGATGGAAGAGCGAGACTCTTCTAGCGCATGCGAAGTGCTGAGCCGCGGTATAGTCATACAATGGCAATTACAGAGGAGCGAAATCAGACCCCGGAGACATGGCAGCGACAGTGGGACAAATCAACAAATAGACGATGAACATACCAACTCATAGGTAACATCCAGGATTGGTACAACAGGGATCATGGGGAGGTGGATTTCTATCTCACACAGATTCTTATTGGGCACGGTTGCTTCCGAGCTTACTTGTTCCGTTTCAGGCTGGAAACAGACTCGGCTTGTCCCCTCTGTCTTCCAGCAGTGGAGGAAGATGCGGAGCATGTGTTTTTCCGGTGTCGGAGATTCGACGAGGAAAGGATGAGGCTATAAACATATTTGCGAGGCAGCATTACACCGGAAAGTCTGGTTGCGACAATGATGGCTTCAGAGGCCAACTGGTGGGCCATTGCGGGATTCGCTGCAGTGGTCATGAAGAGGGCTAAGGATCGTGAAAGGAGAACCAACGCTGTAGAAGAGCGTATATGTATATGTATATATGTATATATATATATATATATATATATATATATATATATATATATATAAATCTTAAAACAATCTTTTAGACGTAATTAATTACATAATTATCGCCATATAATCACTAAATAATATCGTCAATTATGCACGTTTAATTTATGATGCCAGTGTGACCCTGAATCTGTCACTGACAAATTTTGTTTCTTCTTGCAAAGTTTTGCAATGCGCGATTGTTGATTGTTCTTGCCGAATTTCAGGTCACGTGACACAATACAGACAAGGTCCTGGCCAGGCTCTCGTGCGTAAGTGTGTCATTATTGTAAACCAATTGTTTTCTTTTTTACCCCAAATATCTTCCGGTGTACGATTTGATATGTTGATAAAAAGATATTTGATCTCACTATACAAAGGGCTGTACAATTAAAGAATGGTTTTAAAACTTGTTCATTGATGACTGAGTATTCATGTTACTATTAATGATTATTTGTTAAGAATATCGCAGTTAAGGAATCGTTTATTAAAATTGTTAACTCAGTTCTTGCTTTGCCTGTTTGAGGTTCTTATCTCATTGATTGACAAATTCTAACCCTTACCACTCGGCTACTTCTGTTGATTATGCGACTGGTGCACACCGGATACGATCGAAAGATGCTGCTTGGAGTTAGATACGGAATTCTAGTTACACACCCAACAACCAAGTATACTTTTTTAAAGTTTATATTCTTTGTATTATTAATAACACGCATTTAATTAACCATTTTCGCGATGAAAAATAAAAATCACTACTTTTTTCTCACGGTACTGATTTTGAGGTTATGAGTGTAATTTTTATTTTCCATTTTTTCGAACTTCTCGTAGTTTCAATACTATTTTGCATTATTATTATTATTATTGGACAAGAAATAAAGCGTTTTGGTGAAAATTTTACGAAAATTAAATTTTGTAAATGATATGATATTTCAAAATTGGTTCATCAGATTTTGCTTAAGTTGGAACGTAAACTTGTTTTGTTTGAAATTTGCTGCACTGACTCTAGTTGTGTATCTTCAAACAACACTGCTAAACCGATTTTGACTAATTCAACAGATATTTCCGGTTTTTGGCCGATAATTTTGGAACTAAAACACATCCGGTGTAGCAATTCAACGAAAGTTTTTTGTATTGTTCTGCACAATTTACTTGCACAAAGTCAGAAAATATTCGCCGGCTGCTCCTGGTTGCACAATGGAGCTGACTGGCCCGGTCACTTCCAGTTATTTATTAGTTTATTGGCCTCTCGACGTTACTCAAGTCAAAGCGCGCTACCTGTAATTAAATCTTTGTTAATCGCCCGGCACAGTGAAATGGAGCCAAACACGTTACAAACGTGAAACTGTTTTGAAAGCTTATCACGTTGTATTTTTATTAATTTAATTAAAGGCAACACAAACACAAATAACTTTAATGTGTTTTAGACATATAATTTTGTTAACCATGAATTAGCCCTAAGTGTTTGTTGACAAAAATAAACGGAGACGAATCTTTGTGCGGTCAAAAAAACAGGTTCTATTTTTATAATTGAAAATATTGGTTTTAGTATTTTTTTTAAACTATAAGGACTATTCTGTCTTGCTACCTGATGGAAGCTACTTTTCAAAAAAGAACGTACCAAAAAGTAAATGACCAAGAAAATTGTGGTTATATCCAAGTGACACTATAAGAAACGATTTATAAAAAACCTATTTTAAAGACTAGTAAAGGTATAGAAAGTGAAAAACATTATAGTTGGATTGGTATATTATTTTTATTGCTATAGTTACGTGTTAAATTTTAAACACTAGATTAATACTTGTGATTCTCTATGGTATTTTAATATACAGTGTGGCCCACGCAGTGTTTATGCATTTGATCCTCCATTATTTTTCCATTCCTCCATTGATCATTTTTTTAAAGAAGGTACAAGAAATAGTATGTGAGAATTGCATCAGACTGATGTTTGTAGAAACAAAATGGAGGCCAAAATAAAGTATAAAAACTGATTTCGTTATTTTTTTCAAACAAAATTTCATTTTTTATTATTAACTTTTTTTTAATTAAGAACTATTCAAACTGGAAACCATCCACAGCTGCACACTGATAACAACGCCGATTTAATACTGCAGTACAGTGAAATTTTTGAGAGGGATAGAATTTAATTATTGTTGCCACCATTTTGTTTCTACAACATCAGCCAGATGCAATTCTCACACACTATTTCCGGTAACTTCTTTAAAAAGTATGTATAGTTTTAAAATGATCAATGGAGGAATGACAAAAAAATGGAGGATCGAACGCACAAACCTTTTCGTGGGATTGATAATGTCAATAAAAAATGTTGAGATTATGTTAAATCGAACGAATATTTAATCGAATGAACCGTAGTGCACCGTATCCTTCTGCCAGCTTGCCTATATACAGCTGTATTGCAATGTTTAATGCCATAACTGAGCAATTATTATTTCGATTTGACGAGTGAAATTGAAAAAAACCTGACCCATCAGGTCTATCTATCTAAAGTGTATGTATGCAAAATTCAATGACAATTCACGTAGTAGTTTAGATTTGTATCATTATGCTTAGTGTTGATTAATCATTACATATTTCATAAAATAGTGGAGATAATAATCCAGTTATCTAAGCAAAAGAGTGGGAAAAATATTGCAACCATTTTTATATCTTAGTGTAGTGGGATAGACTAAACATACAGAACAATTATGCGTTTCAGCAGAATGATTAACGTTGACAGCAAAGTTAATAAGTTAATAATGAAGTTAAGTCTTCATCAGCAGTAGTAATACCGACGCACTTATATCTGCTGGCGGGCAATGTTTTTTATCAGTGTTCAAGTACTTCCATTCCATTCGGACGTTTTCGGTTATTGGTCGTACATTGGTCGAGTATACCACAGTTCTTCTTTAAAGGATGGGTAGAATGGGAGACGTGTACAGATGCAAGGGTGGACCAACGCAACTCCACGTGGAAACGGATTGATACAGGCCTGTACAAGAAATTGTATCAATACGGCTGAATCATTAAAGGTACATTTATCCCGAGCTACGAAGGGACAGCGTCAACGACGGCTGCGTGACTAACGGGGACCTTAGCCTTAGCGTGCGGACTTTGGATACAGGGCGACATGCTCTGTGTTGGTTAACGTCATACTATTTGTGAGACCTAACGGCAGGAACCACAAGAAACAAAAAAACCTGGGGACTTGTAAAAGTGATTAAAGGAGTTAAAAGAGAACTTTGAAAAAAGGAAACTGTGGCTATAGTTACCGTGAAATCCATCAGTGGTGAACTGCTATAGTATTCGCCGTAGAAGAAGGAACAAACACTGGAGAACATTCTGTAGTGGATCTGGACAGTGAGAGCTTGGGAAAAAAGGAAACTGAAATAGCACTCAAAGCATTCGGTGGACTTTCTGGGTGTATCCACTGAACCTGTGATAGAAAAAAGGAAAAATGAGATAAAAATCTCAAAATCAATAAAACCGCCTTGAAAAGTGAGCTTCCAGTGAAATATTATGGGACTATCTCAGTGGCAGGTGTTTTCCATCACTGTATGGCTATAAGCGAGATGGAGGGTATAGAGTTGGAGGCGGTGTTGGCTAAGGCTGTGTTCCAGATAGCAAAGGTGATGGTTTGGATCCTGAAACTCCTGGAAGAATTTCCATCAGATAAAGATCCAGATGAAGGACCCTGTGGTATAAGGATACATATGAACAGGATAGGAATGCAGCACAGAGAAACCGTGTGTAGGTTGTGCAAGAAGTAAGAAGAAGCTACAGAACACGTAATCTATGATACCACAGGAGGTAATCTGGTTGTTGCCACAGGAGGCAAAAGGAACTGAGGAGGACCCTGAGGACCTCTAGCAGAATAAATTATTCGATGGACCAGTCTGTTGAACTAATAACCAACAGTCTTAGTTGCACAGTAAGTCTTTTAATCGCAGTGCCTTGAGCTTATATTAATTAATCTTAACTTTCCGCTTCTGCTCTTGTGCGTAAGACATTTTTGACACTCTAGCCGAGTGATATTTTAGTGTCACTAAAATATTTTTTGTCATTTTGTTCCTTTGGTCAGATTATGATTTACAGTCAAACTTTGAAAATTGTGAAACTTAATCATAAAGATACAAATTTCGTCAAAATTTGAGCATAAAATATCTATTGTGAAAAGATTGCGACAAATAATAGGCCTACCTTTCGAATCTTCCCAATTAAAGTTTTCCTGTTTCTCATCAATAATTCTTAAATAGGTATTTGTTTTTTTTTATATTTATTATTTCATCTATTTAAAATCCTTTTTGTTTATCCTCGTGGGTTTAAAAATATGTGCTTACCTAACCTTATTAAACTGCTTGTTATTCTAAGCATTAGCAGAAGACAATGCAGACCTCAGTTTAGGCCTTGCAGGCGATTAGTGGTTATTAACAGTTCTACCAATCTTAATGCAGGTATTTAATAATAATCCCCCAAGTGTTAAGGTTTGTTTGTATCGGAATGCATTTGATTGCATCTAATTTTAGATAATAACTCGAATCGAGCTGAAAACCGTACTTTTAATTAGTTTCGACTTTGTAGCCTAATCGTAGACTATTAATAGCTTGTTAAATAGGCTTAGGCGCGTTTTAAATTGTTTTCGGTTGTTGTTTTTAACGGACCGAAAATAATTATTTAAATTCGTTTGTATTTTCAACTTTATTAAAACGTAAACTTAAAGGAATTTACCAGCACAGTAAAACATTGAAGTTGTTGACATTTTTCGCATAGATAATCATGTACTTTGTGACTTTCGATATTTCCCCAGAAAATTGGCTTCAGAAACCTAGGACGGTAAACAGATGGCTCGAAGACAAAGATAAGCACTGGTGCTGGGGTGTACTGTCTGAGAACAAAGGCAAAGAAAGCTGTTGCCCTGGAACAGTATTCAACAGTAGCTTATTCCAGGCTGAAGTAATAGCCATTAATGACTGTTAGGGAGAATTTGAAAAGGATCTTCAAGAAGGCGTAAATTCATATTTATATGGGTCCTATAATCGTACAAGCTGGTTTGGGAGTGTCAGGAGAACCTCAATGCTCTGTCTCTGGGAAACCCGGTTACTCTTCACCGGGTTCCGGGGCATAGGGGATTGAGGGTAATGAAAATGCAGACTTACCGGACGGACTGGGTTCTGCATCTGAGTTTATCGGACATGAGCCGGCTTATCTCTCTATCGTTGGCCGGGTCTGCTATCAATAGATTGATTAACACACAACACCAGGCAAGATGAGGTAACTTTTATGGGAATTCACATAGCAAGCACCTCTTGGAATGCTTTCCTCATTGAGGACATAGAGAGGCGGCAGTTATCTTGGGCAGAGCACAATTCAGGAAAATCATGGAGCTTATTATTGGGCACTGTTGTCTGAGGGAACAGTATGGGTATGTATCACTGAGAAATCGTGTGTAGGTTGTTCAGTAAGGAAGAGGGAATTGGAGAACATATAATTTATGATTTTGAGGCTCTTGCTAACAGGAGGCTAAGGGTTTTTGAATATCCTAGAGATATCCGGCAGGATGAGCTAGCCAGTGGATGCTGGAATTACTAAGGGCACCAATCTGCTGAGCTAGAACTCAAAAAGTTTAGTTGCACAATAGGTCCGTTGAATGCAGTTCCTGGGGCTTTAAAATCCCTTCCTCGCATGTCGTATGTCGTGAAATCCTATATTTTTCCTGGATTCGGGTGGATACGAAGATCATTTTTATCAAAATATATCGATCAGTCACATCGTTCATTAGTAAGAGGTGCGTTACCTACTTACAGACAAAATGACGGACACTTGCGCGCATTAATTAGGGTCCTTAATTTTATCTGCAGACCCTAAAAATGTTTAATACATACTGAACAACTATGTACAGCAATTTCCATCATTTCTTATTTATTTAACAGAATGTCCAAATTAGAAAGCGGAGCACACAAAATTACCAACATTCTGCAAATCTGACACTGCCTTATAACGTAATACAAACATACGTTTTGTTATTTTGTTCAGTACGTAGACTACTTGTTATCAAAACTTTTCGTAGTACTCCGTTTTGATAATGAAAGTATTCCGAAAGGAGTCAAAGAATATAAAATATTTGAAGCTCGAAAAGGCAGGCAATATAGTCAACAAAATAACAACATTCCATACGGAAAAAAGTGATTGCATTCAGAATACGTTGTGTAGGTCACGTGTGAAAGTTTCGCCAATGACCTTGTCAGTGCGTATTTACCATTTACCGTAAATCTCAGCTGATTTGTGTAAACAATGTAATTCTGTTCCTAGAAAGTTTTAACTAATTCTATTATTAGTTAAACACTATTAAATGCACAATTCAAATGGCGCAATATCTATACACACTTTCAGACAATTACAATTAGTTTGCCTCTCAAATTTTTTACCAAATTAAAAAGTGGAATATTCAACGATAGGAAAACCTGTTTTTAATTTATCGAATACGAAGTATATAAATGGGAAATTACCTTGAAGTTTTGATTGATGTGTCCGTTTTTGAATGCACTGAGGATACAAAAGTGGTTTTTATTAAATTATCTGTATGTGCACGTTGTTATAGAGACTAAACGAATCACGATTTGGATAAAATTTAACAAGAATTTTGGCCCACGACTAAGACTTTTTTAATTGTTCAAACTCCCAAACTAAGGATCGCGCCCACTAGTGGGTCGCGGAAGGGTACACGATTTAAAACTTTTGAAGTGAAAAAAATGATTAAAAAAATAAAACTATGTTCTGTAATTTCACAAAAACTGTTTCACTACTAACTGTAAAGTTACACACTAAACAGATATTTTCGAAACAAAGTGAACAGGGCGATAGGACAATGCAGCCGTGCTGGGCTCGCGCTACTACTGGAATATGTTTGGGAAATAAAATGAAATAAAAAACACTTCATGTATAATAATTGTACATTATGGGAAGAAAAGCTAACATGGTGTACGTGAGCACTGAACATAGAGTACATCTATATTCAGTGAAGTGAGTTAACAAATTGTTAACATCACTTTTACACCATTATTCCTTTTCTTCTTATGAAGAGTAATTTTTAGACACAAACATAATATAAAGAGTTTTTTATTTCGTTTTATTTTTTGTGGTCCCGTTTTTTTCTAGTATAAAATAGCACACAAAACACACACACGAGCTCGCGTGCGCGCGCGCTCGCCTATTTAAAGCCTTTTATTTTTTTGTTTGAAAGTTTTTAAAACTTATCCAAAAAACAAATTTTCACAAAGTTGACTAACAAGTTTGACCGAAATTTGGCAAATACTTAAGTAAGACGTTTCAGTCGATATAGCCTACTCCCGACAAAATTGGAATTATTAACAATAAACTGAATAACCAGTATAATTTCTCCAGATTAATTCATTTTACAATTTCCTGATAAAGGTCCTTAACTCAAATATTGCGATGATGAAAACATCTTTGGATTACAAATATATATTTCCGTTTTCTTATCCCTGAGTAAGAAAAATGGTTTTATTTAAATACATCCGTCCATGTGTGAGTGCGTGCGCGCGCGTGTGTGTATGTGTGTGTGCGAGCACCTTAACTAATTGACTGATTTTGATCAAAATTTGACAAAAAGTTTGCCCATTTCTTGATTACCCTCAAGACTTCAAAATCGCTTTTTTCAGAATCAACTTCAACGATTTTAGATAAATACAGCCATTTAAGTACATTAACAAAAAATATGGCTCGATACCGACAATAAACTGAAAATAAAATGGTCCTGACCATAAACTGGAGGTTCCGTTAAGCGTATTGTTTCAAATATAAAGTACTTACATTTATTATCAAAATCAGCTGACTTCGTGTCGTCTGCAATACCCGCGTGTATCGTACGATTTAAGCTCCTTTTGAAACTTATTTGATCCCAAATATAAAATTTACTTTTGAATCGAATTTCGCCCACTTTTATCCAAACACAAAACATTAAGCAGCGTATAAACACATGCAGGGAGGGATGACATGAAAACGTGAACTTTTAAAAAGGTCTCGCATCTCTATATAAAACCTTGTATATATTCTCAATCAGTATAACTTTCTATTCCCCACAGTGCATTCAAAAATGGTCCTTAAGCTTTGACCCCTAAATATTTTTGTCGCAGCCCCTATAATTTTTCCTGGGTTCGGACAAACTTCAAAAACAATTTTCGTCATATCGTTTACAAGTAAAAGATGACCGACACGCCTGTCCATATCAAAAATTTGTGATTTTTAAATTAATTAATTAGATTTCGTTCAAGTTTTATTCATAAATTAAGATCCATAACTCCATAATTTATTGATAAATTAAGATCCATATTTAAAATATGGACTCAAATAAACTTAACGATTCCAATTATTTCAACTACTTAATCGAGTAAAAAACTCGAAAATAAACCCTGACCGTCGTCGGGTTTGTTGTTTTTTTTAATTTACTCTCGTACATAAAACTTTTTGAGCACTAAGTACAGATATAAATATTCATACCCGTAAAAAAATTTCATGAGTGTTTTTTTGGAAACAAGAATTTCTGGAAATAATTCAAATTAAAATATATTGATGTTTTCTATTTAAAGTTTATACTTTGCCATGGATCAGTCGCCCATATACGCGACCAAAATACGATGATTAAAGTTAATTTTGCCTAATTTGTCATATCAATTTTGTTCACAATATATAGGCTTACCAACTACATTTATAGGTTAAACAGTGTCTCAGAAAAACCAACAACAAAAGTATTCGTTAGCTTTTGTTAAACATAAGACCTAATACAACAAGTTTTTGTTTTTGTCTTATATTTAAAGAACCAGAAGCCTACACTAAATAAATCAACAATAAAATTAAACACTACTTACGTAGTTTGAGGGCGAAGGTAGAGAGCGCCAAAAAGCAAATTGTAAACAAATAAACAGCTGACATGTTAACTGTTGAACAATCTATGGACAACTACACCATCAGCTGAGAGCTGTGGACACCTAGGAGAGATCTCCTTCTCCCCCCTGCTTTTGTGATGTAACGGAAGCTTACACAGAGGTAAACGTTGAAGATGTAACCTTATGTCACAAATAACCGAATTCCGTTACTGTACGGTATTATTGTATAGTTTTAATAAAATTACCTTCCATTATCTTATTATCAACATTTTATGTAACAAACTGTCAAGGTCTAAACTAAAGTTATGATTTGGTAGTGGCTTTATGTTACAGTACAGTTAAATTAATACTGTTGGCCTACATTATTATTCCTTATTATACAGAGTGGCGTCGTAAAACCTTGGGCCCCATAACGTTACTGCTTTACAGTTTTGTTAAAGAATAAATAGCATTATTGCAACATAGCCACCGGACCACATTTTTAAATAATTAGGATATTTTCTTCCGTCTAGTGGTCTCTTTTACTCACCTAGTAAAGGCTACTGCAGTTTCGAAACTTCACTGTTTCATCTTCAGGCCGTAGTCAAAATGGTCAAATCCCTTTGTCGCGGTCGTCACAAAGTTAAAACGTTGAAAAAACACGTCACAAACACTAAACACAATTACACGATTTTCATTAAAATGTACACGATAAAATTTGGTTTGGTTAAACATAATGTGCAACTCGTATGTCGTTACATTTCTAACTGACATTTTTTTTACCACTACACCGAATAAAATAGGTCATAATCTTAATTAATGAATAAAAAATATCAAATTATAAAAATAACAAAAATTATTATAATAGAAATATTTATTGTTTACTATACTAATTATATGAACTGTACATTGTTGTGTACTGTACTAAATGAACTGACAGAAATAAATTTACAGTCGATGTCGTCCCTCAAATCCAAACACAGTTATTGCACGTCTAAGAATTTTACTGAACACTTTTTTAACAACCTCTGAGTGACATAACAGCCTCATCTCTTTTGTTACTTTTCAAATTGTTCTTATAAAAGTTGCCCTTAAGCATTCCAAACAGAAAGTATTCACAGTCGAAGAGCGAGACTTCCAAAAAAACTGTCCTGTCTTGAGAAAAAATCTGAATGTATCCTAGCCAGGGACTGATCCGATATGCGGAAAGTTGCCTCCAGGGATGGATTACCCCTTTAATCAACGACCCTAACATATTACACAGGGTTCTGCCGCCTGAGACAACAAAAAAAAAATATATAAGACCCAATTTGACTTCCTTCAAATGAAAGTATCGTAGCTTCGAGGAAAAGAGCCAAAGAGACACTGAGGTCTCTGAGGGGTCTGACAACCGTCACATTATCCCGATCTCAACTTTTATGTACATGAAATTCTGTCTGTATGTACATAGCCTATGTACGTTTGTGCACTTTGTATTGCTTGTACTGAGGGTGAGAACGGGGTTAATAAATTAGATATTTTGTGTTGGTTCTCTCTTCTCTTTCTGCGTTAACTGCAACAGCAGAATGATCTTTGTCAACTCTAAAATTGATCAAAACTTGGTTGAGAAACTGTTGTGACGCTTAACTGGACTTGCTTAGGCTAATGAGGGATCAGCGTTACCGGTAAGGGTAAAGCAACTGGAGTAACTGCAGCTATATATGTAAAAATTATAGTTAGGTATATTGAGAAGAGGGAAAGTTGTGTAAATGGAGCCAGTTTTGTAAAAGTTTTAAAAATTAGAAATCTAGGAAAATTAAGTGATTGTTTTTCTGTCTTAAGTGGAGTCAATTTTTACATTTATTTTATATGCGTTTTAAGTCTCAACACAGCTTAATAGTGCTAGTTTTTGAAGGTGTTATTTCAAAAATTGTCATCTGCCAGGCGTCTTTCTTTTAAATTGAGTCATCCAACTAACCGGGGCACCCACAAAATCGCATTAATCCGTCAGTTGTTGCCCCATCTTGCTGAATTCCCCCCAAACAATTCTTCTAAAGTGAGTTGGCCAGAAAACGCATTGTTAAGTTGAAAATAAACTTCGCTATTTACAGTTTCACTAATAACTATTGGACTAATTATTTTGTTACTTTAAAGAACGTAACATCAATTTTTAAATCGTTTTATTTTTATTTTTGGCTTCTGTCGGAATTAATTGCTTCCCGCGGCCCAGTGCCTTCCTCGACAGATGGAACACACATTCTTTCCCTTCGTCGGTTGAAAAGAAAAGAAGTGGATTAATTCCAGGCTTCATTCTAAGATCAAACCTGGAACCTTGAAATGAGCACAGATCCTGAGTTTTTATAGGTCGTTAAAATTTTTTTGAGTGTGTGTGTGTGTGTGTGTGTGTGTGTGTGTGAGAGAGAGAGAGAGAGAGAGAGAGTGCATAAAAGAGGCTGTCGCCACGCATGCGTTAGCACGTTTTAGTTCGTTAACAAACAAAATTTGTTTAACAGTTTCAAAATGGCGGCCATTAAAAAAAATCGTAACTTTTTGTCTTGAATTTCTTTGAAAATCTGATTTCACCGTAGTAATCTGTGCTAAAAACTGTATAAATTTAACACAATGAATTTCAAAATACGCTGAAATTTTATAATTGGTCTGACGGCTGTCAAGTTTTCGTTTCGTATTTTCAGTGTAATTTGAAAGTGCAGATTATAATTTTTAAATGTTGGTGAAATCAGAATTTCAAAAAGGGTAAGATGAAGAAAAATATTTTGGAAAATTCGCTTCTATCACGCTAACGAGACTGCTGCGTGCCGCAATTTCCAACACTACCTAGTAACCGACTACAGGAACCCAGTTCTGTTGCCTATTTGCTGCACAACACTCATTCTGTAACGTTTCGTTTTTAAACGCGTTGACAGGACCTGAAGACCCAGGCCGGCTCCTAGCGTGCCACTTTGTTTTTTATTCTATTACAGTTTTGACATCTTCTTGCTTCTATATTCCCGTTCTTAGCGTCTATGAATTCAAAAAAAGAGGTTTTGACGTGATTGTTCGTATATAAATCGTTGGACAATCTTGGATGCTGTCGAAACTGACCTATTTAGGAAATTATTTGGTTGGGATATTTTTTTAACATTCCCGCTAACGATTTTGAGCGGATTTCTGTCAACTGAGTGCAACTCAAAAAGTATTAAAGATAATTTAATGATTTTACTTTGGCAATGTACAGGAAAAACGTTTTTTGATACCTTACTAATTGTTGATGTGACACTCATTTGTTGCTCTGAAACATCTAATCTGTAGTCAGTTTCATGCCAAGTGCGTTGAATCATTTCTGGGGTTACAGTCGTGATGGCGACAGAGATGTGCTCCCGCAGATGCGCAAAATCACGAATTTTTTCAGCGTAAACTATGTTCTTAATTTACCCCCTGAAAAAGAAATTCAGAGAAGTAAGGTCTGGACTTCAGGAAGGGGCTAAGAAATAACCGTATCTCTGCAAATCCAATCATTAGGAAATCTGGTATCGAGGGCGTTGCCTACAGCTAGATGATAGTGAGGGGGAGCTCTATCTTTCACAAAAATGACCAATTGTCCAGTTTGTTGTTAAATTGGTTCGATCTGAGAGCAACACAAACTGTTCTAGTACAACAATGTCCAAGTAGATTATTCCTGTAATTGTTCTTTCAGTGAAAAAAGGGGCTCACAACACGGTCATGAAATAACCGGCATCACACACTCACTTTTGGAGAGTTCTATACATACGCATGAATTTCGTCAGGTTGTTGTGATCCTTATATTCGATAGTTGTGACGATTAAATGCTACCATTAATGTGAAACTTTGCTTCGTCTATAAACAACACCTGATTTTAAAAAAACGGATTGTTATCTACTTTATTTACCATAAAAGAAGCAAATCGTTTTGCTTAGGCCTGTCCATTAATTTTATCTCTTGTCTGAGCTGAATTTTATACGCAAGGAGACGTAATCGCTTGTGCATTTTGAATTGTTTTTGGTATTTGGAGTTCAAGGCTCCGTCGAGCTATTGATTTTTTTTTTTATTGATGCGTACGTCATTTCTTCAGAGGTTCTAGGCCGGTCTGGTGAATGTGTTTCTGAACGTTTCCTGTTAATCGAAACTGATTTAATCATCGACGCTTTGCATTTTTTCCTTCTTAAGTTCGAGGAAAGCGATGCTGAACACACGTTATTTTAACTCAGCGAACCAAATAAAATAACTCAGCGCATTGCGCTTTCTGCTGCACGGACAACACCGTAATGGCCGACATCGCTCTGTGTCCTGTATCCAACAAAACTTCTCAATGCAGTTAAAAAAACAGCGAAGATATTATTCCTGTAAGTTGAGAAGGTTTGTTTCAAAGATTTTTTTGAAATCCCGGCATGCTTTTTCGATGACCCTATATTTATTGAAATGTTGGCGCAGGCCAACATTTTCCAATAAAACTTCACGACCAGTTGTTTAGGATAATTCAAAAGAAAATATAAACGACTTGTATTATTTAACAACATTTATTTTAAAACAAGATTTAATAATTACAAATATACAACAAGAGGCGTGTTGAAACTTTCAAATTGAGAAAGAAAATAACAAAAAGAGTTAAACACATTGTTTATTGTTTTACATTATCAGAGAATTACAAAGTTTGACATGTAAGTAATATAAGCCGAATGCATGTTGTGATTTGATTAAGTTAAGGCTTTTATAGAACACATTGCAAATTAATAAAACAACTTTAATTTAATTTAGTTGTTGTGTAGTTCGGAGAATATTACTTTGTGAAATTTAAATGTATTAATTTATTATTGTCAACAGCCAAATAATTTATTTACAAAAGTTTGAAAGTAGAAAACAAAATTTCCAAAAAACCGTATATCGGTTTTCGGTTTAATTTTGTTTTATGCTATTACTCATACATGTTTTAATAAATATTTGTCAATGGTCAACTTTATAAACAAGCAGTGTTTGTGAATTTGAAGCCAAGTGAATGATTGAACGAATGATGCACAATATTAGTTCAGAGAAATGACTATATACAGAGCGCTCCCTGATGTGAATAAGAACTGCGAAGCTTTGCAGTTTCAGCGCTAGGTTGCACAACTGCAGCAACATATTGGCAGTGTTGCCTATTCTCCATTTCTAACAGTTTAGTTTGTGCAAGGGAAATGGTAATATGTACTGATTGGCAACATCGTTGCAGAAAATAAACTACACACCAAATTAAGAATTCCCCAATACCGGTGAGCCTTCTGTGTTATCAGTCTCGCGGGAAGATCTTGCTGTAGGGCACAGTGTCCGCCATGGAGGTCAGAGTACGCCGGAAGATCTCCGCCAGGGAATCGCTGAGCGCGGGCCCCAACTCTTTCATGATCTCGCGCCAGTTCTCGTTCAGAAAAATATTCATGTTATTACCTGCAACAAAGTGAACACACCTGTAAATATTTGGTTATGTTTAGCGAATTTCATTGGAAAATAAGAGCTGTTGGAGTGGTCAGGGACCTTGACGATCACTTCCATGAGAGATCGTTAGGTATTATATATATATATATACACTATGTAAAGTATATTTACAATTATTTTTTAATTACATATCAAACGTGTTTTAGAGTTCATAATCTGTGTTCAAGTCATAGGTAAAAATCTTATTCTTACCAAAAAAGCAGCTTCAGAAAAATTCGCTAAAAATTATACAGAAGTACAATTTTGTACTGACCTGTACGCGTATAAGCTGATGGATTCAACAATCCCATTGTACTTCAGCTCATAATGCTCTCACTTATCTACTCGACACACGCGCGCACACACACACACACACACACACACACACACACACATTTATTTATTCATTCATTACTCTACATAATCTGGCTAACTCTAAAGTATAAAGCAATCTGATGGAGTGTATGTTGCCAGACTATCAAACGGAGACCTCGGAGACCTGGAGACCTCGCAGTCTATGCATGCCGGACTCTATATAAGTGGACAAAACCTCCCAAGCCACTCATATTCCCATGAGTAAGAATGTAATTAGAATGGGCGAGAATTCACCGCACAACAAAAAGCTGGACCAAGTGGAGCGCAAACTCTTTGATAGGGGTCAATAATAAGGGGGAGAAATTGAAAGGCAATTAGCAGTGCCATCTATTGTGTAAGTACCACAATAATGAATTGCGAAGTCACCAGTTAGAAGTGGGGGACTTACCCAACTTGAATGCTCTCCAAATCCTAGACATTGTAAAGATACTAGGACTGCAGAAGGCGCTGTAACTGAGCATCTCGGGAATATAGCAAGGGGGCACAATAGGTCTACAAAGGTCGCAGTGCAACAGTTACCATAGAAAGCCATTAATTTATTCATAGGCTTACAAAGATATTTATTATAGAGTATTTATACAAATGCAATGGTTTTTTTATTGGTAAGAGCCAACATTTTCGCCTCACAATCAAATGATCTCTGGTTTGATCCTCGGGCCGAGTTCCAGTGGTCATTTAACACTTTGAGCAAAAACTAGAGTATAATAATGTATCTGCTATGATTGAGAAGGGTAGAAGGAAGAAGGGTTGGGAATCGCGATGCGCTAACCACTCGTCCCCCATCAAACATCCGTCTATCAGGACTTCATTACTAAGAGTTACCCTTACTTCCTTAATTAAATGCACTCACCCAATAATCGATCCCCATTAAACAGGTTGTCTAAGTGGATGTACATCTGTTTGACTTCAAAGGGTAACGAGTTATTGGTTACTATGGCGTACTCAAGGCCGTTGGATTTCTTCTCCAGCCTCCAGTTGTAAATGTAAGAGAACTTCAGACCGGCTGAAACATGTTCAAACAGGTTAAAATATTCTTGTTGAAAACTTTGACAAACTGGCTGCTCTATACTTCGAATGTTTTCATGTCTGTCTACTAAGTAATGACAGAGCAATAGAAGATTGCTTGAATCTGTAGCTTGTTAAAATAACGCACTAGCTCAATCAGTAAGGTAGTGAGCATTTCTCTGGAATTTAACCTACACGCAGGTTCGAATCTAGTTATTACTGTTACTTTTTTCTTGTGTCATGTTAATTCCTCTCCAAAATAAACTGGCATAAAGCAAAAGCGTTAAAACCCAAAGTAAACCTAAAATTGTTTAATTTCACCTTGTACAAGGTGCACGTTGAAGGCGAACAAAAAAGTGTTTCAAATTATTAAATTTTATTTATTAATTTTTATATTATTATTTAATAATTATATTGTAGGAAGTTTTAAATCATATAAATTTATCAACAAATTTCCATGGGAAAAATGAGATATTGATGCTCATCATCACAGTAATATCCAGACCCAGAACCTATAAATGAGCACCTATCCTGATCTCTGATTATTTTTTGAGGAGTAATTAAAATTTTTGGTGTGTGTGTGTGTGTGTGTGTGTATATATATCTGTGTGTGTGTATGTCACGTGTATGCACGCAATTTTGGTGCGATTTGATTCAAAATTGACAAACAAAATCGTTCATTGTAATAGCTTGGACAAGTTCTTTGGCCAGAAATTTTTTAATAGTTTCAAAATGGCGGTCATTTGAAATCTTTAAAATTTGACAAGACTTTTGTCGTATAGTTTTTTGAAAATCGGATCATCGTAATCAGCGTTTAAAACTACATAAATTAGCGTTGAATATTTCCAAAACCGTTAAAATTAAAGAAATTTTTACGACTGTCAATGTTCATTTTTTTTTTAATTTTAGAATATGCTGATTTTAATGCTGATTATGATGGAGAAATCAGAATTGTAGAAAGTGTAAAATAGGGGAAAATACTTTGAAAAATCGCTTCTGTCACGCCAGCGTGTCAATTTCGTGCCGCTTCTGCAGATAGACTCTATCAAACATATCTTCCGATATGCGGACCTACTTTAATGAGAACTGTACTTTTTAGGTGTTGCAGTAAATTTACAACATGTTTAAACGTGTAACCCCAAAACAACCCGTTAAAAAACATCACAATGTGTTAAATCAGGCGAACAAAAACGAACAAAATTTAAAATAATCGTAGCACGCAGCTGTCTCGCTGACGTGTGGGTGAATTTCCGACAGTTATTTCTTTATAATACAACCATTATAAAATTCCTATTTCACCATCATAATCACCATTTAATTATGTATATATTAGCATTTAAAAACTTCAAATTTGAAATTTAAAAAATGAAGCTTTATTTCTGTTAATTTAAGTTTCTCAATTTCAACGGATGCTGAAAATTCAAAATGGTAATTTTTGCAGTCTTAAACGCTGATTACAATGGTGAAATCGGATTTTGAAAATCATTCAAAACAAAAAACAATGATTTTTTTAAGATTAAAAATGGCCGCCATTTTTAAACAGTAGGATTTTTTCTTAACGAAATTTATCAAGCTATTAATAAAATCGATTTTTGTGCCAAGTTTGAATCAAATCATTTACACAACTTTTTTAAAGACCCGTCAAAAAGTGATTTACAGTGTGAGGATCAGCGCCCATTTCAAGGGGTCGGGTCTGGGTGTTTAACAAGATTGCCTCTAAAACAGCTTACATATCCATAACTCAGCAATTTTACTGAACGATTTAGTTAAAAAGACTAGAGAATTTCTTTTGTAAAAAAGAAACCTTATTTTTGATGAGCGCCTTACATTTGTCAGATGCAATTAGCTTTTGCCATCCTTCCAAACAGTAGGATACCGTACAGAGATTAAAATAATAATATATATTTTACACACACACACACACACACATATATATATATATATATATATATATATATATATATATATATATATATATATATATATATATATATATATATATATATATATGTGTGTGTGTGTGTGTGTATTTTAAGGCAGAAGAGATGTTATTTAAGGATGTTACAGCCTCCAGCCTAAAATGTAAGTGTGAGTGTAAAGTGTTAAAATCGTGTAAGTGTAGTTATAAGTATGTAAGTGAGTAAGTGTGACCGGGTACCATGAGGGACGTCTAAATCCTCTCAATAGGTGCAGCTAGTCTGTACCCCTGCGCGGAATATATATATATATATATATATATATATATATATATATATATATATATTATTATTATTTTAATCTCTGTACAGTAGCCTACTGTTTGGAAGGATGGTAAAATAAATACGGGGGTGTAAGGCTAATTGCATCTGACAAATGTAAGGCGCTCATCAAAAATAAGATTTCGTTTTAACAAAAGAAACTCTCTAGCCTTTTTAACTAAATCGTTCAGTAAAATTGCTCAGTTGTAGATATGTAAGCACTTTTACGTAGACAGTTTTTTTCCTGATGTGATTCAAACTTGGCACAAGTAGCTTGAACAAGTTTTATTTAGTAAAATCCATTTAACAAATTCAAAATGGCGTCTATTCAAACTTTAAAAAAATATATAATGTTTTAACCATAAAATGTTCTTTATACTGATTATGCAATGAAAATATGATCTTACCATCATAATCAGCGTTTAAAATCGTTATTAATTAACACTTAAAAATATCAAATAAATTGAAAATACTAGTACATGCTGTGACCAGTTTTCATTATCGTACATTTATGTAATTTAAAAAATTGAATTTCTAATATAGTGTGCAGATTTTAATGCTGAATATCACGGTAAAATCGCATTTTCAGACAAATGTAATTTAAAAAATAATGTTAGGGATTTGCTTCCATCATTTCGGCGAGACAGCTGTGTAAACGGTTACTTTAAAAGTTGCAGTATTTCAGTCAATAAATTTTAATGTAATCCATTTAACTGAATCAGATATTTAAGGGGTGTAACATTTATTGTTATTTTATGAGCTCAGCAAATATTTTTTTTTAATATAACATTATTTTTTTACGGTATGCTTAGTGCCTACAAAATTAAATGATACCGTCAGCACTACACAACTGTCTTCCTGATAGTATAACCATAGCAAGACAACACACACACACACACACACACACACACACACACACACACACACACACACACACACACACACACACACACACACACACACACACACACACACACACACACACACACACACACACACACGCACACACACACCGCAGGAGGCCCAGACACCGATCGCGAAGGCATTACCAAGAGCTCTAGGGAAATGGCAAACGGTAGCTCACAGGAAAACGGTAAAAAAGAAAAACTACCCGGAAGTGCGACGTCCAAGACCGCGACCTAATGCCATAATGGTCTTGGTGAAGGAGGGAGCCACGTATTCTCAAGTATTGTGGCGCTTGAAAGAAGAAACCGGACTTGCAGAACTTGGGACAAAAATCAACCGGGTTAGGAAGAGCGCAGCAGGTAATATGATTCTGAAACTAAATAAAGAGGAATCATCTTCAGACACAGAAGGTCTCCGAAAAATCATGGAAGGGAAAATTCAGGATTTAGCACCAGGGTCCTATCTCAAGACGTACAAATTGAGATTAAAGACCTCGACGAACTGGCAACGGTTGAGGAAGTGAAAAAAGTCCTGCAAACTCAGCTGGGCAAGCTGGAAAATTACTTCGAAGTAAGGGTGAGGTCTATCCGGAAGGCATACGGAGGAACGCAAACAGCAGTCGTTTCACTGCCCCTCGAGATTGCAAGGGAGGCTCTAAGCATGAAGCGTGTTCGAATAGGATGGGTCAGCTGTCGTGTTCGAGAGAAACTAATTCTCCGTCGATGTTTTAAGTGCTGGTCACTTGGATACAATGCCAGCAAGTGTCCGAGCCTGACCATTCGGTTAAGTGCTTCAATTGTGGGAGAGAGGAACATAAGGCTGAAGGTTGTCCAAACCCACTACACTGCAAATTGTGCCATGGGCGTGGGAAAAGTGATCATGCGGCCAACAGCTACAGGTGCCCATTGTATCAGAAGGCCCTTCAGTTCATTGGAAAATGAAAGTGCTCCAACTGAATCTTAACCACTGTCAGTCAGCACAAGATCTTCTCTGCCAGACAGCTGCCGAGAGGAAGATAGACATAGCTGTATTATGTGAACAGTACTCGAACCCAATGCATCTGCCGTTATGGACATCAGACAGTACTAACAGGGCGGCCATCTGGGTGTGTGGAGGCTTGCACATCCAATCAAGTGGCTTCGCCGATTTCTTCTGTTGGGTCAAAGTCCGGGGAGTGTACATACGTATTTAGTTTGTATGCACCGCCAAGCCTTGATATAGAAGAGTTTGAAGTGCTTCTTCCGAGACTGTCGTCTATGGCAGCTGAGCTTCGTCCTGTGGAGATAAGTGGAGATTTTAATGCATGGCCAACTGTTTGGGGCAGCAGGGACACAGACAGACGCGGCGAGCTTCTCCTGGATACCATCGCAGCATTGAGACTAGTGGTTGCTAACAACGGCTCTGCACCTTTATTTGAAAGAGCGGGCTTCACTTCATGGATCGATGTGACCTTTGCCAGCGAGTATCTGATTGCTGGCATATGCAAGTAGACAGTAAGCAGACATTTCACCGATAGCGACCACAACGCTATTTTTTACGAAATTTTTGGCACAGAGAACTCTTGGACCTCCCAACCAAAACCGCGATGTAAATGTAATCCTAGGTCGCTCAACCCGGAAGCACTTGCCATAATGCTTGAGAGTCTACTTTTTGAGGTAACTCCGGAACAAATGGCTAACTCTTTGATGGAAAGAGTGGAAGGTGCGTGCGATGCTTCAATGACAAGAACCTCCAGAAGACAACATCATAAACCTGTTTTTTGGTGGACCGAGGGTATTTCAAGCCTTCGATCTCAGTGCCATCAAGCCAGAAGGAAATTCCAGAGAGCACGGAGCAAGTGCCGATGTTGGGCAGACTTGCGTGAAGAGGTAAACAGAAACCCGTGGAGAAGGCCATATAAGGTAGTAATGGGACGGTTGGCGGAATTGCAACAACAGCAACCAACGTGCCCGTTCTCCTACGCAGAGTGGTGTCGACACTCTTTCCACACTTGGACGAGCCCATAAGACCAGAGATTGTAGTGCCGGCTGGGGAAGTGATTCCACCCATCACGATACATGAGCTGCATCAGGCGTGCAGGAGGATCGGGGATGCCAAAGCACCTGGCCCGGATGTCATACCAAATGCGGCTCTTAAAGTTGCTCTTGAAACCATTCCTGATGCTTTTATTAAAGTACTTGATGGCTGCTTACGGGAAGCAACTTTTCCCACCAGATGGAAGGAGCAGAGGTTGGTTCTAATACCAAAGATGAAAAAGCCTCCTGAAGCACCATCATCATATCGATCGATATGTCTACTTGATACAGCGGAGAAGATTCTAGAATGGATTGTCTATGGACGACTTGAACCATTCGCTGAAGGCGCATATGGGCTTTCGGAAGATCAATATGGATTTCTGATGGGCAGATCTACCATTGATGGTATTACGGTGTCATTACTAAAGCGAGAGAAGCTACTGAAGGCAAAAGGTGGAGAAGAGCTAAAAAATATTGCTCCATTGTCACACTGGACGTTAAAAATGCATTCAACTCAGCGCGATGGAGTAATGTATTGCAGATCCTAAATAGCATGGGAGTTCCAGTGTATCTCCAGAAGGTGGTAGGGAGTTACTTTGAAAATAGAACTCTCATCTGTGACACTGAAGAAGGAGAAAAGAGATACAGAGTAACTGCAGGAGTACCACAAGACTCTGTGCTTGAACCCCTCCTTTGGAACATCATGTATAATAGGGTCTTACGAGTCAGCGTACCATTAGGCGTAAAAGTCTTTGGATTCGCCGATGACCCCGCTGTGGTTGTTAATGGGAAGTTTTTGGAAGAAGTTGAGGTTCGGGCCAACGAGGCAGTGAAGTCAATCCGAAGATGGTTGACATCTATGGGTCTGCAGCTCGTCGATCAGAAGACGGAAGTCGTTCTTATGACCAGCAGGAAAAAGAGGGAAACAGTAACTCTTACAGTTGGAGATATGCAGATAACTTCCGTCCCAGCCCTTCGATATCTTAGCGTGTGGGTTGACGCGAGACTCTGCTTCAGGGAACATCTCAATGCAGTTAGTGAAAAGGCGGCGAATGTGGCAGAAGCCCTTTACAGGCTCATGCCGAATCTGCGAGGTCCAAGACAGGCACGCCGCCGACTCTTGGCTGGGGTAGTAAGCTCGGTGCTCCTTTACGGAGCGCCGATTTGGAGCCAGGCTATGATGGTCGCGAGCTATGCGTGCAAGGTTAATAAGGTGCACCGCCGTGCGTTTCTGCGTGTCGTGAGTGGTTACTGAACAGTTTCCTACGATGCTGCATGCGTAGTGGCGGGCGAACTACCAATGGAGCTGATGACCGATGAAAGAGCGAGGCTGTACTGGCGTAAGCGAAATGCTGAGCCGCGGTATAGTCATACAATTTCAATTACAGAGGAGCGAAATCGGACCCTGGAGACATGGCAGCGACAGTGGGACGAATCAACAAATGGACGATGGACATACCAACTCATAGGTAACATCCCAGGATTGGTGCAACAGGAATCATGGGGAGGTGGATTTCTATCTCACACAGATTCTCACTGGGCATGGTTGCTTCCGAGCTTACTTGTTCCGTTTCGGGCTGATAATAGACTCGGTTTGTCCACTCTGTCTTCCAGCAGTGGAGGAAGATGCGGAGCATGTGTTTTTCCGGTGTCGGAGATTCGACGAGGAAAGGATGAGGCTAAAAACATATTTGCGAGGCAGCATTGCACCGGAAAGTCTGGTTGCGACAATGATGGCTTCAGAGGCCAACTGGTGAGCCATTGCGGGATTCGCTGCAGTGGTCATGAAGAAGTTGAAGGCTGAGGATCGAGAAAGGAGAGCCAACGCTGTAGAAGAGTAGGCGTTCAGCCAGTCCGCCTTCCCATGAAGTAATGCCTGGCGGCGGTTCCGTGGGGAGGTTTACAGAAGAGGAATACTTTTGGTGGTTTTTTTAATGGGTATCTTGACTTCATTTTGAACTTAATTTGAGTTCCACACTCTGGGGTAGTGCGTACCCTACCCCAGGTAGTCTATAAAAGATTTTTTCCACCTTTTTCGGCATCGCAAAACACACACACACACACACACACACACACACACACACACATTCACTACTCACATAGCTTGGCTGAACACTAAAATATAAAGCGACCCATGCTGATGAGTGTATGACAGCCCGTGTAGGGCTCTGTATGGGCGGACCTCATTTTGTTAGGTACTTGTGGGTGTTTTCATAAGTAAGAATGTAAAATGGAATGAGCGGGATCTCACCGCACAATAAGAAGAGCAAACATCTGCAAGCACCTCAATAATGAACTGGGAAATTACTAATAGAAGTGTGGGAGTTACCCACCTTGAATTCCCTCCGAATCCCAGATTTTATGAAAAGACTGGAGAAACGCGTAACTGAGTACAATGGATTTACAAGGTCATAGTGCAATAGAAAGTAAGTAATTCATTCAACTAAATAAATAGTGAAAAATATTACACCGATATAATTGCACTCAATTATAATATCACTACATACAAATTTTATAGAAAGCTATGAAACATTTCTGCGATTGAACCAAAAATAAAAGTCAAGTATAATGTTTTCTCTTCCTTTTTTACTTTTATTACGATAATTTATTTGAAAACACGACAAATTAACATAACCTGAAACTTATTATAACCTATCAGCTGTTCAATGAAATCAGCTGATCGTTAAGAATTAATATAAAAGAACTGATCAAAATTATAACTACCAAAATTAAATTAACGATTAATTTCAATCGGTCAAACATTTTCATAGTTTCCATAGTGTAGTGGTTATCACGTCCGCCTCACACGCACAAGGTCCCCGGTCCAATCCCGGGCGAAACAGTGATTCTTAATTATATTTAATTTAATACGAGACTTGCGACACGCAAAATATACTGTTATATATCAATATAAACATGTTCCTCGCATCACATGCCCCGCAAAATCGAGCATCACAACCAGCCCTAAAACATGATACATGTTAAAATGAGAAAAATCAATATAATTTTTGTTTAAATTGCTTAATGAAGTTTTAACTCGTATATAGCTTCTGTTTTAAATGTTCTGCATTCACGTCACCTCATATGCGATCAAAATGTGAGAAAAAGTGAACTCGTACAATCATTTTTTATTATTTTTTTGGTGACCACCATAATTGTCTGTAGGAGTTATTCTACTACACTAGTATCCCTAGTGATACTGTTCTGTAGAAGAAGGTAACAGAATAACATGTATGAAATAAAATATTAGGTTGTTGTCACTACAAACAGCACTGTTATTATTATTATTGTTAGTCTGACTGTTATAACATGGCTCACTATTACTCCTCCTAGTTGTAGCATTTACAATACCACTCCGTAACAGCAGTTAGTCTTACGGTAAACATTACCCGGATTGTTGGGAATACCTTCTGATTTTAACTGTATACTTAGTCGCTGCTGCAATAACCGGTTTTGTAATTGTAACTATAACAGTCCAGACTGC
The DNA here is from genome assembly GCA_022606455.1 of Callitettix versicolor. Classification (NCBI taxonomy): domain Eukaryota; kingdom Metazoa; phylum Arthropoda; class Insecta; order Hemiptera; family Cercopidae; genus Callitettix; species Callitettix versicolor. The sequence goes on along the minus strand of CM040186.1, from coordinate 42,812,960 downwards.
TAATAAACAGTTTGCCTGTGTTGCAAGTACTTTCTGAGAGTACAGGTTACATTTTTTCTTGTGTAAAAATGAAATTTGTTTCACAAAAATAGCTTGAAACAATTTTAATTTTTGACTCCAAACCCTCGTCTTCATTAGTCCAACAATCAGTAAATTATGGACATCAAGTGAGGAAAAAATCACAGTTACCAAATTACTTTTTTTATGTCATGATTATAAAACTATTTACTCAAAACTATGTTGATTTTAAGGAATGGTTCAGAAGAAAAAAGGGCATTTTATCATTTATCTTCTGCATACTTGTTATTTCATATATAAAAATAATGTTCGTTAATATAATGTTGTGTTACTTTTTCGTTTCCATCACGTCAGCGATACAACTGCTGCCGTATTTATATTTTAAAAGTACAAACAGTAAAAAAAGTGAAAATGCTTTGCAAACTTTTGCAACTTTTTGTTAGACTTATTTAAACTTACATAAAGTAATGTTGGCGTCTCCATTGCCCATGATGGGCAGGATCAACACTTGCCCCTTGACTTTGTATTTGCCCAGTACCACCACTCTGTCCAGCTCAAAGTCCCATCTGCACCATAACTTCTTCAAATCTATCCTGCAATCGACATAATACAGTTTTTTTTATTCTAATAAATTCATATCGTAAAAGTACGATTAGCGAAATTATATTTTGCGCGTTACAAGTCTCATATTAAATTAATTATAATTTAATTTCCTGTGTTTCCGACTGGGATCGAATCGGGGACCTTGTGTGAGGCGTACATGATAACCATTATACTACGGAAAATACGAAGACGTTTGACCGATGTAAATATATGGACTGAATCGTTAATTTACTTTTTATATTGGTAGTTATAATAAAATATCGGTTTCTTATATTACTTCGTAAGGATCAGCTGATTTCATTGAACAGCTGATAGGCTGTAATAAGTTCTAGCTTATGTCGTGTTTTCGAACAAATTATCGAAAAAATTAAAGTAAAATAAAAAGGAAGTGAAATGATACATTTTTTATTTTTGGTTCAATAACATAAATGTTTATTAAAAAGGGCTTGTAAGACATTTCTTGAAAAATAAAATACCCAGAAAAATTTTCTAGATTGATTTTGTTTCACAATCACGATAAACTTATTTTATATATTTCGTTATTTCGTTATGACCGTTAGGCGCAAAACAAAGAGTCTCCATTTATAAGTAGCTTTCTACTTACTATAATTAGGGTTTTTTAAACCTCTTTTTTGTTACGTTTTTCCTGACGAAGTGACCAAAAATTTTTCTAAATAAGCAGATGGTCAATATAAACAACAACTTGTACATGCCTGGATATTTGGAATATAGTTTAAGATATTAAACAATGTGAATAAATACAACAGAACCAAAATAACCACATTGTAACTCCAAATACTACATTTAAATAACTCCAAGTCACACACAAATGTCCAGGATTTGTCAAAGATAAAATAACGTTGCCAGTGCCATACTAACTTACTTCAATACATGGTAGTGAATTATCAACTGCTTTGACTGTCCGCCTCGGTGGCCTAGTGGATAGCGTACTAGGCTTTCACCCCGAGGACCCGGGTTCGATTCCCGGCGAAGGCTTGGCATTTTCATACGCTATAAATCATCCCATCGTCTGCATTAGCCCAAGTGTGCACAATAGTCGGACGTTAAAAAAAAAAAAAAAAAATTGACTGGCAAGCAGGGTAAATTCAGTAGTTCTGCTGCGGTTATTGCTGCTGAAGGAAGTTCTTGGGTTAGATTAACTCCTTGTCTGAGGTAAGAAAAGATTTGAAAATCGGGAAAATGTCTTCGAAAGTGACCTACCCCCCCAAGCAAATGAATCACCCAAATCAAAAACAGCCTTCGCAATTAGCAGACCCTCTTGAAGAAAAAGAAGAAGAATTTATTATAAAAAGATTTCATTAAATCCAGTGAGTTTAAGCCTTGGAAACTGGACATATCTCTTTGGAAGCGAACCACGAGCAAACATTAATCAACAGCTTATAACAAATACAAAATAATTTAACTTTTTTAACATAAGTTGCTGTTACGGGAAATAGAAATTATGATTTTATAGACTCTTTAAATTTATTTCGTGTTGGTTGTTCTCTTACAATTTATAAACAACTTACGCGGAATTATAGAACTTTGTCTTCTGCAGTCCGTACAAGGAACAGTTGTTGCATTCCAGCGTCAGTCCAACTTGCCGCGTTCCTTGGTCTATCTGCAGCTTCTCGATGACAAGAGGATCCAAGGGTGGTATGTGGTACTTCGGGTCGCCTGTACACAAGGAGACGTTCAATTACCTGACTAAGTGTTTTCAACATTTTTTATATAATATAATTTAGTCGTGAGATCCCTAAAAACAAAAAATCTATCAACTTTCAAAAACTATTAAATTTAAAAAATAATTGACAGCATTCAGGGTTAATTTTCGTATTTATGTTTAAAATGCTAATTAATGCAGATTTAATGCTGATTATGGTGTAAAAATCAGATTTTCATATAATTGTAAGACAATAAAAGTTATAAAATTCGCTTCCATCACGTCACGTCAGCGAGACAGTTGTGTGCTGCGATCACGTGTCAACTGTACTTGCATTCCGTACAAAAATCTATACATTATATCTTCCATCAAGACACTAGTAAATAGGAAAGGAGAAAATGTGTGTTTCTTTCATAAGTAAGGATTCATAATTTAAACACAGTGTGTATAATTTAAAACTGAAAAAAATCCAAGGTTCAAGTTTAAATATAACAAAAAAAATTGATTTTGGAGTTTTTCCTTAAGAATTTCGGAAACATAAAATGTTGTAAAAAATCTTGCAAACATATATTAGTCACAAATCTAAATTTCTCTCTGTGTGTGTGTGTGTGTGTGTGTGTGTGTGTGTGTGTGTGTGTGTGTGTGTGTGTGTGTGTGTGTGTGTGTGTGTGTGTGTGTGTGTGTGTGTGTGTGTGTGTGTAGAAAAAATATGGGTCGGTAAATGTCTAAAAATTGAGTTCGGAGATTACTGAATATGTTTTGGTTTAATTTAAACAAGATCATATTTCGCTCAAATTTTTAAAAACCCGAAAGCAGTCATGGTTTACTTTTAGTTTTTTTACCCCTCCCCACCCGAACCTTAAGTTAAAATTTTTTTATACTGACTTGCGTTATTACTAAAATTTGAGCAAAACTGTATTTTTTCCTTAAACTTCCGAAACAGCTTATTCTGAAAATATCAAAACCCGATAAAGTTTGTGTCACTGTTTTTCACCATTTGTTTAATCAAGAAGCATAACTTAGCGTGTTAAAATCTCCAATATAGGCTAGAATGTATTATCCAATAATGTATTACACCCAATATAATTGTCCAATAATGCATATAAGAGGAGACATATGTTTATTTTGTGGTGCACAACAATGTGGCCCACGTGCGCATACCTCCTGGGCTCGAATTCACATTAAAGCAACTTTCATAACCGCTAACCGACCTTTCAGTGGTTAAAGGTCATTACTGATAAAGAGAGAAATTGCAAAACGTTCTGGCAAAATTAATTTTAAGGTATTCATTCCTCGGATGTAGGGCGAGTACTATCATCGTTTACAATAGAATTCATTAGATACCATTAGGTAAATGTATAAGTAAATAAAGTATATACATTACAATACGAGGTAGGGTCGAAAGTTCTCGTAATTGGCCAATGAAAAAAAAATTTTGTACATCCATCTATGGACTACAATTACACAACTTTCTTCCTTGTTAACCCCAGTTTCCTCGTACGCCAGTACTCCTTCATTCTCTGACTCATTCTATGACGTTCCGCCTCCGAAACCACCTGCCTCCTTCTTCTTGGATTCTCTTCAGAGATGTCTTTCAACTCAGCAGCAGCAATCTTCCTCTCACACTTGTCCCGATTTTGAACCTCTTCAGCGCTCATTCCACATCTAGTCAGATCCTGATGGACTTCCTTGAGCCATATAATTTGTGTTTTCCTGGAAAGTCAGTACTATTTTCGCTATTATTTCTGGTTTTATCCTGCTGATGCGCCCATAAAACATCAGTCGCCTCTTCTTCATTGTAATAGTGATTTTTTTTCATTGTAATAGTGATCATTGTAATAGTGATCAAACAAAGCTCTTTGTTTGATCGCATATGGAAATTTATTGAAAGTAAGTATAATATTTTAACCTTCTTGTACACACATTTTAAGTGCACACACATTTAAATGCGTGTACACACTTCTACCACAGTTCATACAGTTGCTGAAAACCATTTTTGGGTATTTCTTTTAGCCGCTTCGTTGCATTTTCTATCAGCTCTTGCGAATCAGCAAAACGATGTCCCTTCAATATCTTTTCTAGTAGTGGCAACAGGTAAAACTCCGGTGATAAAAAATATGGTGCTTCCTTTTACGACCCCCAGACAAAACGTTGTGGAAATCAAAAATATCATCAAGAAAGGAAAAACTTCGCTTGGACAGAAGCCGGGGCAAATTGATGTTGCAGGTGGGTTTTTTTATTGCCAGGCTTGATTAACTACAAATTTATTGCTGAAGGGAAAACAGTTAACAAATAATTGTACAAGGAGATCCTGAAACATTTCACATACATTTTGTACATACGAGATGCAGTTAGATGAAAACGACTTGAAAAGGAGAACAGGAAACGATTGGTTTTTGTTACATGACAATACCCCGTCAAATCGATCGCTGATGGTGAATAATACCAAGGTGAGCCAAGCACAATGTTACTATTCCGAACACATTCCGTATTCTCCCTACTTTGGACCTTGGATAGGGTGTGTGGTAATGGGAAGGGCTGCTATGATGTCTGATGGACAGGGTGGGTGCTTATAGACATCGTAATGACTCCTGGCGTGGCGGACATACTCAGGTTGGTGGACTAGAGATGAGTCTGTCTGATTTGTTAAGGACTGCATAAAAAGCTTAATTTCCCTGCCTACGGAAAAATAAATATCGAACCCTTCTTACAAAAAGTATTTTGTTACAAAAAACACTATGTTACCCTTAGCAATGATCTCAACAGCTGGAGCCCCTTTCCTTACAATGCACTCCGCTAACTTAGGGTCGTCTGGATGGCAACCTTTCCCGATGTAATCGGCTGTAACACAAACATTATATCAAAGCTAGAGTAATTAGTAGACAATTAATTTAATAATTACAATTCCTTCATTTTAAATAAACAATGAAGACAATGTTTCTTACTTTTAGGAACTCCCCGGCGAGCTTTTTAATTTTGTTAATAGTGTGTTAGTTAATAGCCTGTTTCATTGGTTCTTTTTGTTAATAAGATGTAGCAACAGTTGATCGGTTAATAAACAAATAGAACCTAGCTGAAAGAAGTCCGTAAAAAATGTCGTTTGTTTTACCGTGGCACTTCACTTCGATCGGACAAATTAGCTTGTTGCTTATCGTTAGTGACTAGGGAAAGAAAAACCTCAGTTCTATTTAGACTACTGTGTCACGAATGTATTAAGTGAGTGTATATGTAGACACTTCCTCACCAAAATATTACCAGATCCTCCTTCAAGCGCCAAGATAAAACAAATGAATTTTCACATATGTGGGACCTACGCTAATGGATTTCTAAACCAAAAAAAAATTTATAAATGTCAACATTTTGGTATATTCTAAAAGCCGTTTTTGATCAAATCTATACACAGGGTGTTTCTGTAACGTGTGGAAATTATTTTCACTAAATAATTTATATCTCTTGAACGGATTAACCAATTGAGTTCAATCTATTCACTGTACTAAACAATTTAAAGACCTAGTTTAATAATAATAATATCAAAATGGCTGCCATGAAAATTATTGCAAAACAGGGTATGAAGATGTGCCGAAAGTATCCATTGATATTTCCATGTATGGCCTAACAGTTTTCAAATTTTCTGAATACAAAAAGTGATTTTACTCCTTTTTACAGGTTTACCGCAGATACAGAATTGATTTTGATTAAATTTTCCACATAATTCTGGTCTGCTCATATCTTGAAAGCCATTTTTTACAGTTTTAAAAGCCCTTTTTGGTCGGATTTTTTCAAAACATTTACCAAAAACAGAACGTGCGTGTCGTTCTTACAATTTTTAAGCCGCGAACTATCGAAAAATCGGTTTATCAGATTCTGAAGTAAATAGAACAAAATTAACCCTTGACCACCGTTAATTTTGTTTTTCATTCTGGTTACTCTCTTCCTGTAAATGCTTTTAATTTACACTCAGGGCCGGAGTCAGGCGTGATAGGCCACGTGGACTACAGTTCAGGGCAACTATTTTTGGTAACAATGATAACTTCTTTTCAAATGTAAAAATAAATACACTTAATTACAAAATAAAATATAGAAAACAAATTCTTTTCGAAGTTTAAAGCACGATTGTGATAGGTTAATTGTAGCAGAACAGTGTCATTTGGCAACAAGCATGTTGGGTTAGTAAGTGCACGGTTGGCTAAAGCCATTCAAGGAAACTACCGCCCAACTTGGCGGCTGCGCAAAGTGTCAGCTTCCAATGGAAAGTAGTGTACTCCTTTACACTACACTACGGCGACAGTGGATATGGCGCCGTGGCAAAAATCGCCCAGTGTGTAACCGGCCTAAAGAAGTACACTAGTTTCCACTGGAAACTTACACACTGGGCTGCAAAATTACAGCGTGGCAGTAATCCGCCATGTCGTTGGCGGTTACTGCCACTAAATATCCAGGAAATTATTCAAAATTTAGGGGATTTCCAAGATCAATAAATTTGAAAAGAGACAAAAAGAAAATATAATACAAAATCTAAAAACCTAGGAAACAATGTTTATTAATTTCTGTTTTTCTGCCTTATATTCTGCACTTTGTCTGGGCCCATGGGTGCAAAACATGTAGTTACATTGCCTTGAATTATAACTCAAAATATATTATCAAAATTTTATGAACTGATACTGAGAAATTAGGTCAATTTTTCGGGTTTTTTATAGTACGTAGACCAGTTTTCGTGGGGAAATACTTGAATATTTGTTTTTCAGCATTTATTGTTTTGGTTTCATTAATTTTTTGTCAATGTTGTTCTGATAAAACTTTCAAAAATATCTCTCTCTGAAAAAACCTAGTCAGACGTCACCCATCTTCGTACTCCATGCAAAACAATAGTTTAAATAGTTTATATCTAATTACAATAAAATGTAAAAAATCGATTAATCGAGGTCCAACACCGATTTTAACGTAATTTGGCGTGTCAAGGTTGTCTAAACTGGTTCGTTAACAACTCACTGACTTTGAGGTTATGTTTAGCCTACAGTGAATCCCGTTCACATTGAGATTTAATTAACGTGCAAGCAAGCTTGGGCTAAAATTACTCCGGATTAGTTTGTTTTTTTTGTCATTTCCGTTGGTTATTGACATGAGAAGCTCGCGGTCAGAAAGCCCTCGATCAAAGTAAACCGGTAATTTGAGAGTGCATAGTTGTACCGTGCTATTAGGTTGGTTTTGAAAACTAAAGTTAGTTTTGTGATAGGTAAAAAAAAAAACGATATAAATTGTCTGAAAACAACAGCAAAAGTTAAAGTAGGAGATAAAATGTCTAAAGGTTCCAAAGTCCCCCAAAATTGTTTAAATCTACCTGGAACAAGCACTACACAAATAGAATTGCAAATGTGAGAGAATGGGTACACTATCGTTAACGACAACACCTTCTGCTTTGCAGATGACCAAATAGTTATAGTGCAGGATTTTTTGGATCTAGAGTAGCCTATATGAGTAAAAAAATTAATAGAGGAATATGATATTTGGGGACTTGAGATAAACCTAAACTAAATAAAGTTGAATATTTGTGCATTGATAGGCAGAGCAGGAATCGTCTATCAGAACATAACACACAAATCAAAGCACGTAGACCTATAACTTAAAAATATTTGGGAAGGACAATTACGAGTAAGGTAGAAGAACAATAAGGATACTGAACAACATCATGTGGGATCAGCATATATCGAATATAAGTAAGCAGAATATACAGTACTGAATGCAATAAAAAGTATAATCTCATATGGAAGCGAACTATGGTCACTGAAACAAAAAACAGAAAAATGCCTTGAACCTACAGAAATGGACTGTTGGCGAAGAGCGGAAAAATATTTAAAAAATTAAGAATTTGTGAAATCGTGGATATGAAGCACACCATTGCAAACGACATTAAGGCAAAACAACTTCGATGGTTTGGTCATGTCCAAAGCATGGACGAAAATCGACTTCCCACACAAGATTCCAAAAAGGAAACTACATGATTGCAGAAAAAGAGGAATACTGAGATTTAGTTGGAAGGGGTTTATTAGGGTTGTTAAGGAAGTGGAAGAGAGAGAGAACTGGAACAAGATTCAAAGAACAACAGAGAAAAATAGAAGCTACAAATCGGAAGTCGCCAGAGAACGTTTTAAGCCGGAAAATAAGAAAAAGAAAACTATATAAAATAGAATGAAGGAGAGAGACAGACAGACTTACTTTAATTGAGATGGAGTTAGAATCATTAGATAATCAATTTATCCTTTTAAATACGTACGTTTACAACAATGAATAAAAATTAAGAACGAAAACTTTACCCAAAAACAATTAAGAACGAAATCTTTACTCAAACATGAAAAAAATTAAGAACTTTAAAACTTTAAGAACGAAAACTTAACGCAGACATGAAACAAAAATTAAGAACGAAAACTTTACCCAAACATGAAACAAAAATTAAGAACGAAAACTTTACCCAAACATGAAACAAAAATTAAGAACGAAAACTTTACCCAAACATGAAACAAAAATTAAGAACGAAAACTTTACCCAAACATGAAAAAAATTAAGAAAGAAAACTTTACCCAAACACGAAAAAAAATTAAGAACGAAATCTTTACTCAAACATGAAAAAAATTAAGAATGAAAACTTTACCCAAACATGAAAAAAATTAAGAACGAAAACTTAACGCAGACATGAAACAAAAATTAAGAACGAAAACTTTACCCAAACACGAAAAAAAAATTAAGAACGAAATCTTTACTCAAACATGAAAAAAATTAAGAATGAAAACTTTACCCAAACATGAAACAAAAATTAAGAACGAAAACTATCGCAGACATGAAACAAAAATTAAGAACGAAAACTTTACCCAAACATGAAACAAAAATTAAGAACGAAAACCTTACCCAAACATGAAACAAAAATTAAAAACGAAAACTTTACCCAAACATGAAACAAAAATTAAAAACGAAAACTTTACCCAAACATGACACAAAAATTAAAAACGAAAATTTTACCCAATTATGAAACAAAAATTAAAAACGAAAACTTTACCCAAACATGAAACAAAAATTAAGATTGTTATTTAAAACCAAAAATATGCGAATTAGTAAGAATATGAGTTTATACTAAAAGTTTTAGGAAACATCCTAGCCACAGATATACACAGATATATATACACAGATATACCCGAAAACAGACTAGTTCATTTCACTTAATTACTTATAAGTTGTAAAATGAGTTGCATAAGCGACACACCGATTTTCCGAAAATGAGTTTTTTGTTTTATATAATCAACATTATTGTAAGTTTCCATGGAAACCAAAATTTAAGTAAAATTCTACTAAACGATTTTTAAAAACCAGTTTGACTTTCACGTTCTTGTGTAGATTGCTTCCAAATTGATTTTGCGTGAAATACACTTTAATTTGGTGAATATGACTAGACGAAAAATACAGTCGTCATTTTTTCAGTCTACGATAATTTTCAGGGCAATGCTTGGAAAGTAATTTTATTAAATTACAGAATATTAATTTGAAAGTTGAATTAAAAATTGTGTTTCAATGTGAAACTGCAAGTTTCTTTGAGAAAGAAGCTTTTGTTATTAAAAAGCAAGTTATTATTATTAGTAAAATATAGTATATTTTTCTGTAAAATAGGTTGTTAGTTTGTTGGGCCAAAATCCCTAAATACCCATCACCACTAAAGTTTGCATTAAGATATTGTAACAACTAACATTTTAGACGAAGAAATCGTACAGTAGCATTCTCGAATTGTCGACTCGTTTAACTGTCGGAGCTCTTGAAAATACATTTTTTCTAAATAACTTAGACATTCTGAAGGTCTGCCATTTTGTTTCAAACAGGCGAAAGAAAGTTTAATGTAACCTAAAACCTGCTAAGTATTGTATTTAACAAGCATAAACCATTTAAATCTCGTACAGAGGACAGCGGCCAAACTTATCATTTTCACGTAACAAACAGGCATCGAGTCAGGCGGGAATGTTTCTGTCACATTTTGCATTTTAGTGGCCATTTTGTTTTGAATGGCAGATTAAGGTAGTCTAAAATGCTAACAATTGTATTTAATGCAATAGGAAATATAAAGGTTTTCTTTTAAATCTGTCCCGTTAAAAAACAGACAATAGGCACAACTGATTATTGTAACACAAAAATCAGACATTTTGAGTGCCCGCAATTTTGTTTCAAGTAAAAGTGTGACAGTTTTCCTTTTCGCTTAAAACCTAGTCACAAATTGCAACGGTAAAACGTTAAGCAGTATTTAAAATTCCTTAAAAATTAATTACTTCCGTAAAAATTAAACAATTAGCGCAAAAACCAGAAATTTTCTTGTTCTGGAAAGACTAGAAGTCATTTTGAACTACTTAAGAATTAATATTTTCAAAAACAAGCTTTATTGCACAAACTATAATCAGTAATATTCAATGATTTTGGATATATATGCTTAAAAAGATATAGAAGTGAAAAAGTTCATGCACAGTTTATTTTTTAGCACAGAACGAGTAAAAGAGAAAATGAAACATAGTTTGTTTAGAAATAATACTGACAAACAAACATACAATAAAAGTACGTTTGTGCAAGAAGTCATATGGTCTGTGTATAAACATTGAGGAAGGTCATGACTAAAAGAGTATAATTATCTTCTGGGTGTTATTTAGTATGTGCATACAATATACGTAGGTCAAACATGGCCGCTGACGCCAGGACGAAGGACTAAACAATTTAAAGTTTAGCCCCACCCCAGAAAGTAATTTAACTGATAAGTTATACATATAGGCTATTATATAGTTATCCATTGATCGAATCTTTGCATACTAAGTTGAGAATGTTACTGTAAACAGTTTTCTACAAATTTCTTTGGTCACGTGATGTTTGTTTGTATTTACAAAAAACGTTAACTTTACTTTCTCACTAAATACGTTTTCATCAGGTTTTCTGAATGGTTTCGGGTCGAAGACTCTTAAAACATCTGACATTTTCAGAACAGCTGTTAAGGAATTTTATCAAATTTTGCTCGAATGCTTCAAAAACACCGAAACAAAAAGTGTGGTTGTTATGTCGCTAAAAATCCTGTCTGACTGCTAGCGAAAAAAAACGGAGGCCCTCTCTCTCT